>JAHZNE010003906.1:0-36130 GCA_027744055.1 Callyntrura sp. NNG-2020
CCAGCACAATTATGCGACACTAATGTCGCAAGAATTTATTTGGTGGGAAGAGACCACAAACAAAAATATTACCTATTGTGTTATCACTATGTGGGGAATGCAGGAGGACTAGAACATGGCTGCATGGTTTCTCATGCAGTTATTGGAATATTCAGCTAATGATCACAAATGAGCTTATCGTCGATTTTGTTATCATTATCAATTACAACTTCCATTGACCCATAACACACTTATTGCAGTTTAATTATAAAACATCATAAGATCCGCAGACGTAAAATTAACCTTTTTGGTAGACAATGTTGTGACGCAGATCAAACATTTCAAGTTTTTCCGAGTAGGTAATACATCTTATTTGCCTACCACGTACACTTTACGATGAAATGTTAAGAGCTACTTTGTCAACCACACACACACGTTCACCCGACATGATCAAAGTTATTGTTTTTACCAATATATTGATCAAATTGTTCTTGCGATCCAATATTCCCATAACGAAATTATCCTGATAGTAAAAAAAAAATTTGAAGTTGCCTTTTTAAATGTAATTTAAAATGTATTACCGGACTCAAAAGACAAGTGAAACTTCATATATGTTGAATGTCTCATCTTAAATCATGGTGAGTATTTAAATTTGAACTTATTTCGATATCATAAAATAATGAATTTACGCATAATTTACTGTAAAATTTCATTCTTTAATTTACCTTACCTGGATCAACACCAGCAGCGGCATAATATTCTGTGAAGTTTAATGCTTACAGTTACAAAATGTAACTTCATTGGTAACTTCACCAACATAAACATTTTGGTATGGGTTCTTGCACTGCATCAAAAATGTCATTTCAACAATTTTTACTAAAGCTCGCGCACAGTAAATAAGTGTTTCATTTCAATTTTTGTCTTTTGTAACTATAATGACTTTTGCATACGTGGGACGGGAAGTTCATTTCTCCAAAATTTCAAAATTATTTCAAAATTTTATACATGTAATCACCAAGGTGTTGCTGGTTCAGATATACAAACGCATCTTGGTCAATACTATCGTTGATTCTTTGGGGTTTATTGTTAGTTAATTATGAGTCTAAGCACAGCGACTTGAAAAGCTTAATCTCATGTACGCACCATGAAAATTGTATGGTTAATTACAGGTACCAACTCGTGAATCAGGAGTCGTGATTCATATTTGAGTAGATACACAAACATTTTTTTAAAACATTTTGTTTGTTACGGGTCATATTTCCTACTTAATAAACTGAAAATAATAAAAACAATGCGTATATGATTTTTGTCTTTCCTTCATGCATAGTCACTAAACCCTGTGTTTACGGAATTCCTGTGGTGTATAGTCGCATAAAGGGAAAAATTGAATTGTTTACAGAAACAGCACATTGTGTGAATTTTTTTTACTAATCCCTGATAATGACGATACTCACACATTTATCGGAATTTATTTATCCCAATTTATCCATGTGCAGTTCATAGGATCAACAAACCTAGTCGGATATGCCAATACCCAACACTTGTATCCACATTTAATTTTCCCAACAGCTCACCAATATCAACACTATATCACCGGATATAATGGCAATGGGAAGTGTTGTTTTTGAATTACTATAAATGTGTATATTGACAGGGCGGCTTACATATTCAAACCTAAAAAACCAGTGGAAAGTTACACAAAATAGAATATTTATATATATATTGATTAGTGAGAGATAACATTTTAACAAATAGGATTACCCAATTTTATGAAAATTAAATAAAAGGCAGGTGTATGTAATTTGCAGAAGCATTCAGTAGGTATAGACATTCTCCTAGTTGGCAGTGGGGATACCAGGGATGCCGCGTGATCAATCATTCAGTCAATGAGAAATCAATAAAAGCAAAATTATAATTGGATAAAATGGGGATTGGATAATGTCAATTAAATGACTAGAGAAATTATCGTTGACGTATGCCATTTCTGCAGAGATGTGAATAACTGAATGAGATGAAAAAGTTGCAATATCATTTTTAAAATGTGTCTCCTTGAACTCAACTCGATATATTTTGGTAACTGAGTGTGTGTGAATTATACAATATAATAAACCAGTTGCAGGGCGAAACTTCCATTGTGTCCCATTATCATCTCTCCATCGATTCAGAAAATGTTCATTAAAAATTCTCCACGAGTCATTTTGACGCGAATGATAACTTTCCCGATTGCCTCTTTTATGAGTGTGAACAGACCATGCAAAAGTTGTTGAGAATGGATTGGCAGAATGCATAAAGTGCAAACTTCAATACCTTTCTGGAGCGAACTAGATTGACGGATTATCCGATAATAAATCTCTGGAGAGCGAGAGAATATTTTTCTGCTCATATCCTTTGTAAATTTATTCCCATATCCCCTCACCAACAAGAAGTGCTCTTGACAATGATGAAGCGGTCAAAAATAAGTATAACATTCGTTGATTTATTCTTAATTTATGGCTTAACTTAACCCTTTTATTACCCAACGTTGATTGTGCTAATACGGTTGTAAAAAAACGCTGTGTATCTTTTATAACTCACATTGACATCCGACGGACACATACCTTTAATAAGTATAACAATAATACCAATAGGCACATTCATGAATCGAACGAATGTTTTTGTTGGATCAACAAATTGATCCCCAAACGCTGCGAGCTACCTGCTTTTTACTGGTAATTGCTGCTGCTTGTTTCCAATATAAAAACAAAGTCGACATTCGTTCATTTATGGAATTTTTCAAGTGGTCCGGGTGGTGACGGTAACAACTCCTGCTGTTACAATTCTCACTGAAACTACGTAAACTCTTGTTAGCACGTCGCACCACCCTATAAATACTAGGTGAAAAAGTTTAACCACTACAAATTGACAAATCGATTCTCTTCCAGGCGACATTACTTTTTTTTAGTCTTCCGCGTGCTACCAGAGAAATGGAAAGTTTATCAGTGTGCATAATCCCCAAATTCAAAATGAAGAGCTAAAAGAACTTTCTCGCATACTCTACCATGTAAATTTTCGTTAGCAAATAATCTCTATTGTTAAATGACAGCAACAGTTACAGTTTATCAATGTTCAAACTTATCCTTATTTTGGTGACAATCAATCACATTGTGAAATTATGTAAACAAATTTTGACTCTTCATTTTTAACTTCACCTTGTGGTTGTAGAAACATAATACCAAGAAGAAATGCTAATGCAGACCATATAATATACCAATATCTCCTTGATACCTGACATTGCGTTGTTTCATGTGCCGTGAAACCATACACGGATGCCATAGTTGCCATACAGAACTGTAGGAGAAACTGAAATTGTACAGCGACGCACAAAGTGTGACTGTGGATAAGTGTATTCGTTTATATACGACTTCTTCGAAATCCTAAACAGCAACAGAAAAACCCAAACTGCTCGTCCAGAATATTAATATTTGATGCAGTTGCATTCGACGACGACATTTCAGAACAAAACGGTAAGACTAATCTAAATTTTATTCTAATTATGGGGATTTTGGATGTGCTCAGCATGACGTTACGCAAGGGGGAAACTGTTTTGTTTGCCGTTTTTATCTAAACAAACAACCTTTGTTACTCAGGGTGACAGCGCTTTAATTAAGTTATTATATGTAATGACAACTTTTAATTGGTTGTTTCATGAAGGTAGGTAGGTAGTTGTTATTAATAGTCTGTTTATGTTCATTTTGGGATGACCATTAGCTTTTCAAAATATTTACCATATTTATAGTCGTTACGGTAAGAATTTTTCTTTTTTGATGACGCCAAAATAACAACTAGTCTAGTTTCACTGGCACATTCTATAATTTTAGCACGTATAGTAACCATAACCGTTAGAACGACACAACTTGCAAAACGTTGCGATAGCTGCAATAATCTTTTCCATTGATGATGGGTAGCGAAAGTATGTTAATAGCGATGACGACTGTGCATAGATACGAGATAAAAGTTAATTCAGGGACGGATGAGGGTAGAAGACGAAAACGGAAATAGGTGGTCGAAAGGGAATTAGCAGCCATTTGTTTTCTGGAGGAACATTGCATTGGCAATTATCACCATCTTCAGTCGTTATTTGAGTGGCTGCATCTCATTCAAATTAGGGGATATGTATAATCGTATAATCTACTTATTCACTTCAAAAGGCTCTAATTATTTGAGCCTTGTCATTTGAATTGCTAAAACAGTGATATATTACCCAGGTAGATTTCATTTTACGTTTGACATCTGTTGATTGGTAAGGTGGGCATCCTTTGTGAAAAATTACTGATGATAGTTCACACGCCACTCGAGTGACTCGAGTCAGCTTGTATATAGGTAGTGGGTATGCAACATGCATTTCAATACACATGGATATGTACACATTCGTAACATGCAAAATGTTGGGCAAGTTTACCTGTGGCTCATCTTAAATGGATGGGATCCGTGACAACGTAGCATAATGACACGTGATTCTTTCTTAAAAATTTACGAACGTGCGAATCATTTGTTAGTCGCTGACCATTTTAGCATATACGTATGTGCATACCAGGAAGTGTTTTTAAGTTGTTTGTAAACTTTCAAGAAAGAACCCACTCTAACGAATGACGATAATCTGGAATTACCTATTCAAAATTCCCTTACTGTACCTATAAACACTATTAGCTATTACATAAATGTAAACAAATTACGATGTTAGTCATATCATAATATATAGTCATATCGATCGGAGGTACGTTATTTCCATTACGTTGTTTTACATTTCGCAGCCGCTAACGTGCGTACTACGTGACAGACAGATGGACGGATGCAAAAATTTTTGCGAAAACATTTTTTTATCCGAACTTAAATTAACGTCACTTTGCATTGCGTAACTGAAACTGTATTATGTGCATGTATTATTTCATTTCGCAATTTTTATTAACGCCAATTTATCTTCGTCAGGTCATCGTTCACACTTTCATCGTTACCATAAATCATGCACTCCAACAACACATACGCTAATCCATCGAGGCAACAGCAAACATTGTTAAAATTCTTGTTTCTTGGTGGTTACAATCAATATTGACTTATTTACCTGTTTATTTGCTTAAAATTTACATTTATCTTGCGCATTTCATACAAACTTTCGCTACTATAATATCTTAACATGTTACCAAACATTATTTATCTTAGATATACCAGTACCAAGTACCTAATCCGTTAAATCACCCAACCCTACTTCCAAAGACGCAATTGTAAACAATCCTGTCCAAGTACATGTAGAATTGTTCATATATATGATATATATCATGTTGTTCCAGAACTTTCAGTAGAAGGTCGAGGGTAAAAATATTAAACAGACAAATGTCCATCAGTCCATCTCTTTTAGGACAGCGTTTATAGCAACCAGCAACCCTTTAACATCTCCTTTGTAACCATAAGTAGTATCCATATACTCTTGTTTGTAACGGTTCGTGCCAGGCCGCAAATGTCGGGGATAATCTACTCATGTCCATATTATATGCATTGTAATTTGTAACCAGGCCGAATATGATTACCTGTTGATCTAATCAGTTTAACACTTTGTTACATACATTACATCATGCATGATATGAAAAGAAAACACGAAACCATTGTTAATCATTATTAGTTTAATTCCATGATTACATCCACAAAACATTATATTTGGCCAAACTATTAGCAAATTAGAAGTTAATATACCTGTCATTATGGAAATGCTTTTGCTTTTTATTGCACTTCTTCATTTTATCAGGCATTTATCCGTGTGCTTTTTAGATTATTATTAATTACCCCGCTTAATTTCACTCTTATTTTGCTGATTTAAACAAATAAATGTTACGAATTATTTCTCTCTCTCTCTCCGGAGTACTTTTTCTTGATGATAGCGGTGTGATTCAGAGAACACACGTCAACACATTTCGAGTTTATTTATTTATTCAAAATTTGACTGTTTAGCATCCCGTCATCAGTTAATTAACCAGTTGTAACCAGTTAATAGCAAGTGCAAATTATTGTTGTTTGTACAACTCGGTAACGCAAAACACGGGGTTGACCTTAAATTGAGAGCACAACATCGTCAACCGTTCCACAACTGCAACGCCAACAGAAGCAAAAGCAAGTGTATCATACAACAAAGTTGGCAAAGAGTAAATGGCGTGCTTGGCAGACCCAATACGAAAAGAAGATTGAAAATAGTAAGTTTTTGGTAGTTCAGAAGAGTTAGCTAACTAATGCAGAATGTAGGTAATTATTACCCTGCCAACACTATATATTTTGACTGTTGACTTTTTCTTTTCAATGACTTCAGTCTGTTCAGTGAAGCGAACGTGCCAGTTGAGTCGTGGTTTACTTACGTTTACGTTTCCTTCATTTTGCCAGTCATTTTGAACGAGATTTTCGTTTTATAGAAAAGCAAAACGCGCACACACACTCATAGAGAACAAAAGAATTGATAAAGTGACGCCAAACGACTGGCAAATTACGTTGTTCGTTCTTTCTGGTTTCATCCTTATTATCTTCTTGACGATTCTTAGTCAAAGTACCAGAAAAATTTGCCACTACGTCTAATGCTGTATGAATTGACGGGATATTGTCATCCAGTATTTTATTGTCATTTGGTAATTCACTTGATCATTGTTATCATCATCGTCATCACAATCGCTATCCAGTGTTACTAGTAGTCTTTGATGCTGCAGGCGTTATTATTTGACGTTATTTACCTATCGCTCAATTATTTTCATGTTAATTTCCCTATTATTCCTCATTTTTGTCATTACACTCCTCCAGATACGATAAATAATCATAACAAAAGTATGCACACATCATCGTTTCCATATTATCAGTTAGACTCAAATTTAACGCTCATGTATTTTGTTGTGACGGTTGACATAAACCAATTAGGTATTTTATGGTTATTTTTTCATCTCTTTCTCCATGCATGCTGTTTCGATAGTCGACCCTAGCCCATCATAAGGAGAAGGAAGAACCTGACAGGAGCTTATAGTAAGTTTTACTGGGAATCTCCATCAAATGTATCAGGAGTGGAAAACTATCCAATCATCAACGCAGCGCCATCACCGTCAACGAAGAAGAATCGATTCAGCCTTTTGTATTCAATTAAAATAGTAGACAATTTTGGAAGGGAAAATTGATAGTCAGTAAAATTAATCAAGGGGGTGGTAACCAACGACTGCAGAGATCGAACAAATAGAGCCAAGTCATTCCAAGCGATTGGTAGCAGAGGCGAGAAGCAGGGAAACGGGTGAACATCAGCTTCCATTTCGACACCATCACCGCAACACCAAGCAGGGTCGCCATTCAGAAATCACCGAATTTCTGTGGTAGTGACATTGTTGGTTGCTGCAACTGTGTGAACCCCGTTCCTAGTCGGAGCCGAAAATCGGGAAGAATGGAAACTGTAACTGTGACTGTAGTCAACAATGGCAATGGGGTTGGAGGTATTTGCCAAGGGGAAACGGAGGGTACCACAAGAGAAAGAAAGGTTAGCAGAGTACGAAAAATCAGTGATGCCTTGACCAATATTGTCACTTTGAATCACGGTCACCCGGGGCCCATAGTTGGAACGCTAACCAGCCAGAATTCGGTTTCGTTGGCGGATCTTTTAAAAGCAGAGGAACAACCTGATACGACGTCTATCAGTAGTGGAAGTATTGATTTCACCATTGCGGGACTAAATAATCATAATAGTTATCATCAGAATAATCATCATAAAGGTAAGGATCATGATGGAAAATTCACGGGGAAAGATGAAAATGGAGGAATGGGGCCAGGGTACACGTTAGGCAGTGCCGATATAGAAGAAGGGGACGGCAAGAAATGGCCGCAGCTAATAGCATCAATAGCAGGTAAATGAAGTGAAATAACGTTTTTAAAGGCAATAAACAGATACATATACAAGTATCATATCCGTAAATTACACTTTTGTAGCAAATATGGGAGCATTTGCATTTGGTGCCGTCCTTGCATGGTCCGCCACGGGCATTGCGTCCATGAATGAACATGAAGATCTTGGGGAAATGAGTAGTTCCATCAGTTCCTGGATTGGTTCGATTCCAACGGTAAGTGTATAAGAATTACATGCCGTTGCATTCATTTGACAGGTGTGGAGTGCATGTGTAAACTGAATTCACGATCAAGATCGTACATTTCTGCCAAACACTTGGCTATGATAATTACCAATCATTTTCTCCTTTTCTTTTGTAATGTCATTTTAGCTAGGAGCTGTGGCAGCATGCCCAGCTGCAGGATTTGCTCTTGATACGTTAGGGCGTAAACGGAGTATGCTTTACCTTACAGTTCCATTCGTCATTGGATGGCTTTTCATCGGACTCGCGCAAAACTTTTTCATGGTTCTGTTTGGCAGATTTGTAACAGGTGAGCACGGTGACTGAACAATGAAAAATTGCTTGTCTAACAATAATGAAAAATATAATCCGTATTCAGTGTACAAATTGTCGCCACTTTACCCTTTGTTGGGCTTGTGCTGCATTTTACACATTATTCATGAAAAATGAACACAATGAGATATAATTTTTACGACTTTTACACAATATGCTAACGAGCCATTTACGCAGCAGTGAGTAAGCTAATAACTAGAGTATTTTCCCTTTGAATGTAGGATTCTGCGGGGGTTGCTTTTCAATCGCAGCTCCTATTTTTACCGCTGAAACGGCAGACGCTAGCATTAGAGGTGGACTGGGATCTCTTTTTGACCTTTTACTATCCACCGGAATGCTTTACATGTAAGTGATCATTGTTGTGTAATTGTGATTTCATTATATGAAGATGACTTTTAGTTCACCCCATGAAATGAAAGAATCATGCATAAACTGTTACTAAAGCGTTTGCATAAATTCATTGTTACATAAAATGCGCAATACTTTTTGAACGCCAAATTATTGTCATTATCATCATTATGATTATATTTTTATGTTTATATAGTTACGTGGTTGGTCTCTTTTTGCCGTGGAGGTATTTAAAGATAACTTAATATCATTAATTAATATTAATAATAAACATTGACTACAATTAGAGCATTTCTTCAATGTTAGTGTTGTTCTTATGCTAAGATACCAAGCCATTGCCTGTGCTGTAATCCCGGTGGCTTTTCATATAATTATGTATTTCGTTCCGGAATCTCCACGGTATCTCGTTCAAAAGGAGAAAGAGCAAAAAGCCGAGAAAGCCATTTACTGGTTGAAAGGCAATGCTATTAATCCCGAATTCGTGCAAAAGGAAATGTCTGATGTATGCATATATACTTACCATTGCTAATAGAATGATGATGCTAAATTTAGTATTGGAATATAATTCACATTTTTGTGACTTGCTACCTTTTAGCTGAGAATAAGCGTAGGAGAAACCAAGGGGAAAAATATTTCCATTGGGGAAGCTTTAGACAAGCCACTAGTGATGCCCACGGGTATTTTAATTGGTGTCATGTTTTTCACGACGCTATCTGGAATCGATGCAGTAATCGCATATACCGTCAACATTTTTGAGAGTGCAAACTCTACAATGGATCCTAAATTGAGTACAATCATTATTGGAATTGTCACCATGGTAAGACATTTATAAAGAATAAAGATTAGATGATAGTGTCGCATGGCTTTGCTGTACACTGATTGCTGTTACTTACCTGGCAGGTTGCATCAATGCCCACTGCTGCCATCGTGGACATTGCTGGTCGTCGAATTCTTTTAATGGCCTCAGAACTTGTCATGTCCATCAGTCTTGCGTTTATGGGTCTGTATTTTTACATGCAGCGTACCGGTTTGGAGATTTTCGGTGCTGCCAGCAGTGATGTTTCTTGGCTACCATTAGCATCCTTGGTGCTCTTTATCATTGGATATTCATTAGGTTGTGGCCCTCTGAGTATGATGATGATCGGAGAGTTACTTCCAAACAGGCTCAAGGGACTAACTAGCTGCATCGTTCTGATGACAAGATGGTTCCTTGCTTTTGGCGTAACCAACATTTTTTCAACGTTACTCGACGTGCTCCATGATGAAGGCACGTACTGGCTCTTTGGATCCATCTGCTTTGTGGGGATATTTTTTGTCTACTTCTTTGTACCGGAGACAAAGGGTAAAAGTCTCGCGGAAATTCAGTTGTACTTCACAGGACATAAACAGAGTAACATTGTCATTGGAACGCAAGCGACAATAGCCAAGCAACATGGACCCGGTGGTATACATGGATACGACAATAAGATTGATGTAGAAATGTAAGACATATAGATAGACATAAATACGCAGTCATTAGCATTATGCAAACTGACATAAATTACGCAGCTCTGTAATTACACAAGAGACCGCGCTAATGGAAGCGGATCTTATTTGCAGTACGCTGCATAAAAAGTATTTTACACACACACTTATCGTACAACTGCAATCCAATTGCACTGTTAAATATTAAGACGTTGCTTTGTTAGTCATCCCTATGCTTAGGTATTTAAGAACCGTTATATACACTGTAATATGATATGTACCTATTGTAATTACTGTAATTATTATTATTGTTCTGCATTTACTTTTAATAACCACTTCGTAAAGTTAAAATTGAAGTCGATACAGCAAAAAAAGAGTATTTCATTTGTTATCTCTCAGTATATTCAAATGATATGGCAACAATAAAATGGTAAAACCGCCGATTATTGTCGACAATGAAAAAAATATTGAAACGTTATTTCATCAAACAAGGAACGGTCCAATACACGTTTTATTATTATCTAGGTCAATACCATCACAACTTCTTATAGGTATATTAACTCATCAAGCAAACCGCATCTAAGAATTACCAGGCAAAATTTCATAATAAAGTAATAATTGAAAGGTTTTATAGGTATATGCACGGTAAATTTGCTACGTGAGTGATAGTATCAATAGTCGTGTTGTCATGTGCATTTGAACAGGTACCAGGTCGTGTCATTTTAAGTTTTAAAGCAAGTGTGATCTCCGTGAGGTAAAAATGATTTAACATGACTCATTGCTAAGGCAAGGTGGTTCAAACAAAACTACAGTTGCTGAATGCTTAAATGGTTTTGTATGCACACAAAAAGGTAAAGTGGAGACGGCGCACATGAATATTCAAAGAATAAAATTAAGAAAAAATTCAATTGAAGCTGGCAAGAAAGCAAACAAAAAAAACAAAGCGTATTTTGTTTCATTACATACAACTTTTACGACATAGATACCTATTGATACATTTTAGTTTATTTTGGGTGGCCGAGTTATAGAGATTATTCTTATTTTTATGCATACAACAAATCACGTCAGCTAGGCATTTTTTATCCTCGCTTTTATATGTAAGTTTGGAGGTGTGCCCCATCCTTAAATCAATTAGTACACAAAACAAGTAACAATGTACCATGTACCTGTGGTGGCCAATGCACATTGTAGTGCACTACGTGCACGCATAGGCCCTTAGCAAGCAAAAATATACAAAAAATGAGCGTATTTATTTCTTTGTTTGATCTATTGTTACGACTGGATTAGTAATAATACAGTGCATGCTTCTTTTATATTGCCACTGACCTCGTTGTGGGGAAGAAAAGGAAGTCCTCCTCCGCCTCCACATAGACTCATTGTTGTGATTTTAAGAACGAATGGTAAAATGTACTAGGCGTTTTATAGACGTAATAATCCAACTATAGAATGAAAATTAAACAATCGACTTGTACAAAAGTAGCAAAATTGTTTTATGATTCAATAAAATTGTAGAACCTATATTTATATTGCCAGTCACATACAACATATTGCACGTGTACGTTGTGCATTACGTTGTATAGATCATAGACAAACGGACGAAGATATTGTTGTGAAGCGAGGTTTCAATTTCTTTTATTCCAAAACGGTGCAAGACTGACTTCCTAATCTCGTCGACAGAGCAAATCAGGGTGAATAGGCTGGTTAAAAATCTTCCTCTTTGCAAGGGGTAAAAATTAAGCAAAAGCACGAAATTCCAAAACGGTGCAATGACTGACTTCCTAATCTCGTCGACAGAGCAAATCAGGGTGAATAGGCTGGTTAAAAATCTTCCTCTTTGCAAGGGGTAAAAATTAAGCAAAAGCACGAAGAACGAATTATTAATGAATGAATACAATGCTATCGAAGTAACGTACTTCATAACTTCCTCTTGATTGTTTGTACTAATACAAGATCAAGATACAGAATATGATATGAATTAAATTAATGTACTTGTTTCCCTTATCATTTTTATCGTAATAATATGAAATGCAAAGTCTAAATTCTCATTTTGTGTCGTTGGTTGTTAAGCAATCTGGCTATCTGGCATAGATGATAATGATAATTGAATTCAGGAAATTATTCGTGGTTCGCTTGATTTATTGAAATTGTCAATCGTTACAAACAACAATTAATAGAACGAGGATACAACGGTGTTTCGGAGATGGTCATAAAACAAAAATCAATGCATCCTCCTGTACAACGCAGAAATGTACAACACGTATTTACATTTTTTCGATTTTGTTAGAAGAAAAAGGATTTTTTAAAATATGTCTGTTACACATTGTTGCTGACATAAATCTATTTTTAATTAATTATTATCAATCGGAAGATTATTATGCTAACTTACTGCAACAAATAACCAATGAAATATGCATAACAATCAGTACCGAGTTACAACAGCGACGATTGCGGCACAAGCAGTTACTGAAAACTGAGGTAAACTAAACCAAACTAGGTAACAAGTAAATGCTTCGTAAATTGCCATATTGCTTGGCGTATGTGTGGCGTATATCAAAATACAGCATCAGTCAGTTATATTATTTAATTCTATCTCACGCTTGGATGAACTTGGCTTTAATAAAGTTCATTTCCCACACCACATAATAGACAAATGTGTTTATAAATAGGTGAGGTATACGGTAGGAGTAAGCATATCCCAAATTCTCAGGAAAATAATGTTGTGCAAATTGTAAACGTATGTAAATGAATACTATGTATCAAAAGAAGAACAATGACGCTCGCATATTTTTTTAGTTTTTGTTAAAAATAATGTTATTTTAGTGATTGTATGTAATTAGCGAACAGCCATACCAAGTCAAATATCACACTCTATATGCATCCACAACCAATCTAGGTATTGATGGCTTTTTTATACATCGACAACGTAATTATATGTGCGGGACTTATCATTTGTGCCAGGTGAATGAATTGATGAGGGGACATAATGATTTAGGCTTTGATTGACCGTGGTGAGTAGCAACCTCTCCGCAATGAACCAATCAACTGCTACTTTCGTGGAGGTACGTTAAACGGACATTTCTTAGTGCAAGTACCACTGAACAGCGCCCATATTCACAAACAGTTTCAGTTTAGGTAAACTTGGCTGCTGGCGACGTTAAAAACAGACGATTGTTGAAACATTATCCTCATTTGTGTTTTAGCTGCAGTCACTAACGTGCTTCCAACAAGTAAACAAATTTTCGCCAAATTCTCCACAAAATATTTAAGCCAAAATGTACAAGTTCGCTGTAAGTTATTTTTATACATTTATGGCTGATAACTTGGCTACAAAGCTAAAATAATTTGTTCCCATTAATTTCCAAAATGCTAAGTTGCAGTCGGTTCTGACTTTTCAACTTTTATAGTTTACACAAGGAGTTTTGATTATTTGTTTTCTTCTGTTTATTCAAAAGGTTCTCGTTGCCATCGCTGCCCTTTTCGCAGTTGCCTCCGCCATCGGTCTGTACGACAATGGGTTAGGATATGGAGCATACAGTTTGTACAATGGCGGCGCTGCATACGGCATTGGAAGCTATGGTGGACATGGCGTTCATGGGCATGGAGGTACGTGTGTTATAGGGTTCCTTCCGGAGAAACTAGTTTATTATTAATATTTGCCTTGCCAAATAATTTCAAATTTATGTAAAATTATTTTTGTTTAACTTTAGGTTACAGGGGCGCGATCCCATACGGAGGATATGGATACTTTGGATACCTCGGATAAACTCGTTCATTAACTAAAGTGCAATATCAAAAGTTGTCCTCCATTTTGACGCATTTAATCTTAAAATTAGCGATATAATATTAAAAATACAACATTAAAAGTATATGCTAACGAACTGTTGACTATAATTCTTTACTTTGTTCAACTTCTTATTTATTTTGGCGATACAATGGTTTCATTTATTTCCGTGAACGGAAACGCTTGTACGTATCATAAAGGGATGACAATCAGAAGCATATCAGAGCATGTGCACTTCAGCTTTTTCATTGTTTCTTTGCAAAATTATTTTGGTTTTGCTTTGTTCTATTTTCATTACTGAGCGGGTGCAGTAGAGTGTTTTACGCATTTGATTCATTAACGAAATATAGAACAAAATATGCACAGTGAAATGAGTCGCTGGTCGGCATTATCGCGTAACCTTAAAAAGAGTATTTTCACGAACACTAAATTTACTCGATTCATATACGAATACTAATACGTATAACACAATCAAATAACTGGGAAAATACCAGCGCAAATCTGAATTTCCATGTTTACAAACATTTCACATTAGTAATTCGGTTTATATTTGGAACCATCTGAATGCATCACAAATATTTATGAATACTTACATTACAAATTTATAATTCAATACCTTATTTTGCATTATCCAATGTTTTTACTGTAGGTGTTCTTAAAGTTAATAAAATACAGCAGCATGTTTACTTGATCGAAATGACAAGTATATTTACCTTGCTTGAACAAATGACACTAACTTAGACGCAGAAATAAATGTTTTGACCATAAATTCCCAACGTGTGAATTATTAAAAAAGTATGTGAAACGTTGCTTTTAAGACGCTAGTCGGTGGAATCTGGCAGTTGCAGAGCATAACTTATTGTTGTTAGGTATTTATATAAATAAGTTTATATTTTCTAGTTGTATATTGATCTGGGGTCCATTTTATTGCTATTTTGTCAATAAATATTAAGTTTTATGTACGAATTGTGTTCGAGCAATTGTCTTACATTTTCATTGCCATCTAGTGACAATGATAACAATGTTGTCAGTTATGTTGAGATATGCATGTGAATTTTAATTGACATACAAGAAGGTGCATAGATGCAGGTAAGGGCACTAATTAGTTTTATTCTTGAAAAAATATAGTAATTTTATGTCATAAAAATTGACTGACAACTGAGTGTACGTGTCTAATATTGACTCTCTCCATTCTCGATAGGTATCTGTTTATCGGTAATATAAATTTTTCTGCTGAAACTGTTTCACAGGTTATGCTACAAGTCGCTGCACTCCTCATTTCGGTACCCATAAGCAGCACTTACAGAGGACGATAAATAACGGTGTTTCGTTCGATCACAAGTGAAGGTATTTCTTCATGGTGGACTCGTTCTTGACTGGGGTAACGTAAGACACGATAAAATGCGATATTATGAGAAAATAATCTAAAATGTTTAGACACACCATAATTTTTAAGGCAATTTAAAGGTGTAATTTAAATTTTAGGTGTTAAATTTGGAAAAGCACCAAAGTTCATGTAACAAAACACTGGTAATAGTTAAGTTCATTAGTGGTCCTAAACTCGCGATCAAGGATTTCATTGCCGATTTGAAGTGCCCAAAATATTCAATGAATTGTAACGATACAATGTCAAGGATACCGTCATTGTCATCCGTCATCCTGTACTTGCGTAGACCACACAGTATGTCGACTAACTTTAAGTTGTATAAAAGAATGTATTTTGCGGTAAAAACAAGTTTGGATTTGGAACACAGAATTGCCATTACAAATGCATCCTATTTATACCATGATGTGCACTTTTCGTACAAATGTAAAGATAGGTACAGGGCTAGAATAATAAATAATGATAGCTCATATATGGAACTAAAAATGCAGTAAAAAAATCTTGCAAAACTCCATTTTAATATTAAAACAAATTGGCATTTTTATTGGACACCGTTATCATAACTTATGCATAGCATGTCACATAACAGCAATAATACCTAGAATTTAAAAATGTTTTACTGGTATTGTACTATCTCGTTACAAATTTCAAAGTTCATATATTCTTACTCCTTACTCCTTACATACACATTTATGACGAGCTAAGTTCTAAATACTTAAAGCGTATTTTTTAAATTAAAAAATGTCCTTATCCAAAACTGTAATAGAACCTTACGTTTATGTTAACATTTCGATTTGTAAGTATTTTTATTATAGCTCAAATGCTGCATGGTGTGGTGCATGCGCTTTAGCTCATTGTCTCAATACTATGGTTTTTCGTGAGCACAAGATCCTGTAGTAACCTCCTTTCAGATCGTTGTACCAAGAGCGAGGTAAAAAGTTTGTGTTACATATAGTACGCGTATAATGTAGACGGACTAAATAGTAATTACACTACAATACAATACATAACGTTTCTTACGAACTCATTTATATCGACATCTAGTAAAGAAAACGTGAATGATACAAACCCATTACTAATTTTAGTCGAGTAATACGAACGTAGATTTCTTTAAGTATGACAGTGTCAATACCATGACTAACAGATTGTTGATTTGTGTGTGAATTATGGCAGTATCAAGTTTTAAAGTGGACATTTATGGAATTTAGACGCTCTCAATTGCTCATTCAGTTCAAATAAAACAAGTCCTCGGAATTGGAATCTTATATAAACACTATATATTACTCACTTTTATTTTACATACTCGGATAACATTTACAATTATGCGAAAATTCGTTTCGCTTCTACTTATTTCCTTTGCAATATTTGCAATATAGACATCCTAGTCACTAGCTGCATGTAATATCGTTAAATAGTCATAACATATGTAATTAATTTTATACTTTACTGTAGCAGAGCTATGACATATTATGCCGGGATATTCAGGCCTCAGGGACCTTTTTTGAACTGGTGGATTTTACTAATCTTTGGAATATAAAGGGGAACAGTTACGTTCCGTGTAGAATGTATGTAATAAAACTCTTATAAAAATGGTTTTGATAATTGTTCTGTAGGTTTCTCCAGTCACTAACAAATACCAGAAGTCAAAACAGGAACAAAGTCACGGTTAAAATTACTTTCAGAACTATTGCATCTCTTTTACATAAACTTAGGCTCATATCCGTAGTAAACAACCGAGTCAAACAATAAATGGGTTAATTTAAAGCCAACAAAATAGCTTAAAATTATTGTTACAAGGCATAAATAAAATTTTAAAAAATAAAGAGAGAAACAGACTAGACTATCAAAATTGCAAAACTTTTAAATGCTTTGAGAGTCGAAAAATTGAAGCGACCAAATCAGATCAAGGTTGGACATGGACACCATACACATGTGTACCTACTTTTAAATAAAATCTACAAAAGGCGTTCATTTTTATATAGCTATGGTTACAAATGAAGAAGCATCTTATCGCTAAGAACATTGACATACCGACAGTTGCCAGTTCAATATTATATGGACAATATTTGTACAAACATAATTTCTACAAGAATGTGCATTTCTCTTAATATGGCAAGATCTGTTTTAATTTTCTCCATTTAAATATTTGTCGCTTTCGACTCCATCAGCACCCTGTAAGGGGAGTGGCTATGTGCACTGTTGCTACTTCCTCCAATACTTTGTGGGTAACCTCCGTGATTATGAGTATGTGCATGTGCATGCGTATGCGTTGTAACTATTCTTCCAGGTCCACCATTCCCATGGAAATGAGCGTGTGCCATATTTGGAGTACCCATTCCATTGCCATTCATTAATCCTTGAGGTTGCGCCTGTTGAAAACTGTGAAGCGTCTGCTGCGGTGAAAATCTACCCCCATTTACCAAATTGGCTGGAGTACCACAATTAACCGGACAATGTACAATAGGTGTACTTTGATAAGCAACGCAATGACTTGGTGACTGCTGTTGTTGTGGCATGTTTTGTGGTGTTCTGGGATACGGTCCCTGTCCCTGCTGTTGTTGCCACGCAGCAGAAATATTTGTTGAATTAGTGTTATTACTAGTAGGACCTGTATTGCTACTTTGATGACTACTCATTGAATTGTTGCTAGCACAACTGAGACTTCCTGGGGCTGCCATCATCATTAAACTTGCTGCCGGGTAGCTCATTAAATGTTGACTGAAGTGGGAATTAGGCCCAAGTAGAGGTAGCAACCACTGTTTAAGTCTGCTGTGTAACTCCTCAAAAGATGGCCGTCTGTGCGGAACCTCCGGAAGAAGTCCTGACGGGTTTTTGGTGTAGCAGAGGCTTTTAAAGTTTTAATTGCAACGCGCATTAGTGGATCGCCTGGGCGGAGGATAGCTTCTCCTTTATATACTTTACCGAATGCCCCTTCTCCTAACTCCTGAAGAAACTGAACGCTTCCTGTGGGTATCTCAGGAGCTTTTGTCTGTCCGGATTTGCGCAGAAGGCTTGACATTTCTAGACCCTGCATGGAACCTCGGGAACCGACGGACTTTGTAGCAGACATTTTAGAACGTGACCGCCGGCAGCAGCAAATTAAGCAAATTAACAATAGTCCAAAGATGAGAGCAGCGATACCACCAGTAACAGGAACCCAAATTTTACTCTCTGCAATCAAATAATATTTGATTTAATATCAATGCTGTGGATCCTCCACAATGGACTTAAGTTGTAATTTTACGAAATTGTTCAATTTCTAGCGGCACTAATAATAAATTTTGGCTTTCTTACCGTAGCCAAAGATTCCACATTTTTGAACTTTGCAAGGTTCTCTTCGAAAATGTTCAGAATTTGAAAAACACCATGGCTGCTGTTCAATTCCACCTGGATTACGGCAGTAGTTGTGACCGCCCATCTATAAAAACAAAAACATAAGTAAATATGTCATTCATTATATCTTTTGTCCCTCCTGTTTCTAAAATTGTTTGTTTCACTTTATTTTTACCAATTCTGGGTAATCAGACGACTTGAAATTTAACTGGTGGCTCCACGGCCGACAAGGCTCTCCTGACTCAGCTTCCCTCACAGTACCCCTATACGCCATCCCCTTTTCCTTGTAGCACGCATGGTCCTCAACAATTGGTGTTAAATGAGGTAGTCCCAATCGTATACAAGTGACACTCTCTTTGGATCCCAATGGAGGCAAATCGGCGCACTCTGGAATAGCCAACTGCTGCCCAATTAAAGGATGCCGCTTTGCCAGCGCATACTCCTGCCGACACAAGTCATGTTCCAGAAGCTCACACTCTTCACGACATAGTCTTCTTGGGGAAACGAAATTAATATTTTCTTCCGGATTTCCAAACAAGTTATCCGGGCACAGCGGAAATGCAGAATAGCACAGGGAGGGTATTGCAAATTCAGAACAACGTGCGGAAATGTCCCTATAAGTAATTAATTTTCACGTTAGCAATTACATTATTGGCGCAACAAATGACAAAACTGAATTCGAAATTTTTTACAAACGTACTCGGAATGCTGAATGACCTTCAGCGCCTCTTGCAATTTCGACTCAATCACAACTTGGCTTTCTTCAGAGTGTACATAAATGGTGCGATTTTCAATAAAACGCTTGCAAACGGTCCCCTTATAAACCTGTTCAAATAATATTTACTTTCATATTGTCTTTTATGGTCAAAAGTAAAAGTAAAACATTTTACGCATTTAATTTTACCTGACAAATGCCCTCGCCATCCTTTGGTGGTTGAACATGGGCTCGTCCGCTCATATCTACTAATCCGGTATTTGCCATCATTGGAACATGGTGAAAACTGTCAATCCGGTGAATACTACGGAAATGTAATTGCGAAAATGAATTAGCTGTCAGTCGTATACTTTCTTGTACCGAAGTCACAATTTACTTCTCCTTCACAATGAACACTTTTTTAAAGACACTTGATTGAATTCCCTGCCGTGATTTCTTAACTTTAAATATAAAAGTAGAAAAGTAAAAAAATGTCGTTCCCCCCGAAACCTATCCTATCTGTAACTATTTGTATAAAAAGTGTAAAAACTACAAGCTACAAAACTCTAGCTCGTCTATCACTTCATTTTTTGTAGTCCATTATCCTTTCTTCTTCTCCACAACCAAAAAACTACGCAACACTATTTGTTAAACCGTCTCGCTTCCATATTTTCAGCACATATCTCACGCCTCTTATGTTGCAAACTGTTTCTTTTTTATCTTGTTTTTCGCACAAAAATTGTAGAGCCTACCTACTCTAAACTTTCTGTTTTTTCCACTATTTTTTTATCCAAATCTCATCTACGCTATATAATAATAACAACGATAATAAATTTGTACATTTATCCTTTCCCTTCTCACGACAGAGTATACTGGAGGATTGCCAACTAATTAAAATATTGTGCCTTCTGTATTCTAATCCTACACTCACTACAACACGCACGNTTCCCCTTCTCACGACAGAGTATACTGGAGGATTGCCAACTAATTAAAATATTGTGCCTTCTGTATTCTAATCCTACACTCACTACAACACGCACGAGAATTCATCTTCTGGAATTCAAGGGCAGGGCCACAGGCAAAAAGTATTACAAGGAAAAAAGTTTCTGTATCAATGTACAATCGACTTAATCTATTATAAACTATAACCGTCAGTGTACAGTATAACATTCAGTGTTGACAATCACTACATATTTTTTTCCAGTGTATATAATAGTGAACCTAGCCGATGCATCTCTCTTCTCTAGAATAGTAGAGAGAAGGTTTTAGATTATACATGACAAGGTATGAGCGTGTAGTTATCAAGAAAAAACACGAGAAGGGTGAGATTCTAGGAAGAGATCTGTCATGTCTTTGGTAAAGAAGCAGAAAGCAGCAGAGGAGAGTGAATCCACTGGCACATTTATTCGGTTCTGCTCGGAGAATGTTTCTCTCGGAACAAGTTACTCTTTTTAAATGCTTACACCCGTATATACGCACAAGTTACTCGAGGGGGAGCTAGAGTTTGATATTTTCATATTCCTTTTATGGGATACTACATAGTTTACGGCGTTATTCGTATCCTGTCCAGCTCACAGTCTTCTGCTCCCTTTTAGTTCCATGTTAAACAGTCTTGAACGCTTATAAATTTTAAGGCCAAACAAGAAACTGATATCACGTCCACTGCTGTCTCACAGTTGATGTTTCATGTCAGGGGAGGGAGGTGACAATTAACGCACTTTTATATGTACATCCCCCGTTCTCACGTATACTGTGATCTGTGTATGCAGTGCAGATTCAGAGAAGGAGATGCAGTATTTTTTTAGATACATACGCCAACGCCAGTATCATACCCGTACCAGTGATGTGTGTAGTTAGTATAGCGTATTTTAGTTTTCAGGTCAGCTTGTATTTGTGGTATGCGAAAGCAAGGTTCATAAACGATGATAAGTCCAAAGTCTGTAGTCCGTATTGCATTAATGGTAGGGTATATATGAAATCACTCGGTTATTCACGCACTTTTAAAGGGAATATAGGATTAGGATAGTGAGTTTCTTTGATGCACTCTGGTGAAACTTAGCTATATCTGTAGTATGCGTTTGCTTATCAATGATGTGAACTCTACGTTGAGAGCATAGTCATAGTGTAGCTTAGGTTAAACTCGTAAAATATGTTTTATGTGTGTATACAAAGATAAAAATCTGTGTACTGTGTGGTGGAACTCTATTTTCTCAAGGTATATTGTTGGTAAGGGAAGATTACGTGTTTTGCGTATGTTGGTGTACTGTTACACTTTGGTAATAGTTACAGTGCATGCATGGGAAAGAAACATCTTCAGACCGACTGAAAAAACATCTTTGTCTTCCACAACCACACTCTTGTCTTCACTTGTTTGTTTTAACTCTCCCTTCCTCAAATGAAGCCTGAGGAACGACATGAGACGCTCATATTTTTTCATATAACCAACGTTTTTGTAATAAAAACTGTATATCATCATACTGGATAGCGTATTTTACATGATAAATGTGATGATGCTCATTTATGCCTTAATGTGACAAGGATAATCTCACCTCCTTCTCTTCTTTATTAAAGTTTGTATGCACTATTTTGGCTGTGGATAAGTATATTAACTTGTAACTGTGCGGTTTGAGTGGGGGAAAATAAATTCTGCTAATATTTTTTGTATGTTAAACTCAACACATGTATGCTGGAACTGCATCACCATAATAATCATGACATAACTGCATTTATTTAGAAATTATATTATTATAACATGTATTATGGTTATTTCCTTTTTATACTCACCTTCCAGTTTCTCCAATTTCGGGGAAGGATTCAAAAGCGCTAGGAAAATCGGGAATGACACCGGAATCCAGACCTGTTGCAGAAGATAACAAACAAAACAAGTAATATAGACTTCGTTTCGTGTATATTGTGTTGAAGTAGTATTAGTAGAAGTTGCACTGTTGTCTATACATGATTTTTAGATGATGATTTAAACAAACTATTAATTAGAAAAGATTGGCGTTTGTGATGGAGAGGTTTGTGTTGTGCGGACGTTGGACATAGAATACTGAATGGCCTGTACGATATTTCAAACCAAAGTTGACTGGCGAGTAATTCTTATTGGTACATACACGTAAATATATTCCAAGAAAGCATTTTTAATTCCCTCCCGCTGCTATATACCTCGTTAGAGTAATTAGATGTTGAAGCAATGTACTAAAAGGTGGTGTGAGGTACACGCACAAATGTATTTAGGAGATTGCAAATCATTGATTTGTGCATTTTTTCATATTTTGTATGCGAACCTCCTACTACAGGAACAGCTACCTTTTTCTGGACGGAAAATTCTCATTTTACCCTGTAATTAAACCATATAGCAATTAGATTTTGTAGCAATTAAAAGCGTATTTTTCGAAATAACTGCAAAATCTTTTACAGCTTCCCCAACAATCTAGGTATACATTTTTTGCAGCATCTTTCAAGCAATAAAAAACCCGAAAATTGTACACACCCAGTTTTTATGAAGGTGTAAATGATTGCTCCCTTTCATGACTTTTAAAAAGATGGATTGACACTTGCGTGGGTTTCTCAATTCGATTTTTAAACATAGGCTGATAGATAGCTAACTTTATACAAAATCTCTATCGGTTCTATCTATGAGCATAATTTACTCCACCACAATGTTTTCAATCGCCAGAACGATTCGTCAATTAAGGCGGTAACATATAAAGCGTACAACAGGAATGACTGATGACCTCTGAAATATTATGACAAGCCCATTTTTCTTTGCTGGTCAACGGCAACATCAAAAATTGTTACTTGATAGGACATACTAAATACTCAAATTCTCCACACCGACAGTAATCAATTCTATTCGGGAAGAACACAAACATAACATAGGGCACCATTTTTAAACCTCTAAGCTGAGATTATAATGGAACGATTGCATCGTTATTCCATGGAGACTTTTTATCCGAAATCGGAAAATCTCAAAACTGCATTCATTCAAGCAGTACTTGTACCATTTCTTGTAGTTCACTCTCTCCTTCCTATTTGATTTGACATCCGCTCATTTCATTCCTTCTCACACAAAAGATTCCAGCATTTCCACACACACACGACCTGTCATTTCATATACCTCACCCAACATTCATTGCAGCGAGTGAGTGCACAACCAACCAAACAAAAATCTGCTATCAGCCGCAGCCGTGCTGCACTACACAACTGCTGCAATCGTCGTCGTAAAATGTAATGCACATATGAACTCACCCACACATACAATACACACGTAAATACATGGTAAATGAATCTGTTTGCCTTCTTTTTCTGCAAAATGATTGATTACAGTTCCTTTTTCCTTCATCTCCTTGAAAAGCAAACTTTTCTTTTTCATATTCAGTCAAATAAACACAGAAGCCTGGCATATAAATGCAGTATAGCAAACGCAAGCCCACATTTACTCCACCCCTCCCGCAACCCTCCCATTCCCATTTATTCTCCTTCCTCCTCTCATTTCATTTTGACAGTTTTGTGAGATTTTAATGAGTTTTTAAAAAGGATTTTTCTCCCTTTGAAATTTTGCTGAACCAGCCGTATGACAAAATAATTTTTTTTTCTGTTTAACTCCAAGTTATGCATACCGAGCAAAAACGTGACGGACGATTTCTTAGCCTGTAGCAAATAGCAGCAGCAGCACTAGACAGAACCAGAAGAACCAACCCAGACTTCTTTTTGTGAGAAAGACCCTAGACCTCCTACTACTTCTTTTGCGGCGAAAGGCTTAACTAGTTATGTTTTTTCAACATAATAGAATATAATCACCGTCATTGCATCACCCTTTATGCCTGTTGGATATAAGTTATAACAGTCAATAAGCGTTTCTCATTTCCCAAATTTTACGACTGATTCTCAGAACGATATACGTAATATTATTACTTATTTGGACAAACAAGTATGTCCTACGCCGCATAATACCCAAATTATGCCAACAACAGTGTTCGTCATAGCGGTGTGAACAACCCCCCTACTGCGTATGTGCGTGTAAGCGAACAAAATCGAGTCGTTATTATTACGGTAGCACTATTACGTTTTTCTACTTTTTAGTGTCTCGTAATAAACCGAGATATTTAATCCACTTTTGACATCCATCAAACTCTTTTGTCAGGACAGGAAAATCCATCCATAGACAGGACAGAGTCATTCATCATCATCCTTTTGATATATATTGGAAAACCTTTCCATTTTTTACCCTCATCCCCCTGCTCGTCTCTCTCCCTCCATGTTTTGCCAATGTCAAAGTGAAATCCATGCAAAGGCACGCACTTACTCGTTCGGCATTCCTTCACGATATTTTATGTAAATTAGTTAGTTTTCCACATTCACATAGTGATGCTGCTGCTGCTACTGCTGCTCTCATCATCATGATAATCCCCCGCGGGAAGACACCGGAAGTTTCAATATTATCTTTTTAGCTGGAAACGTGCCATTGTGCATTATCCGCTTCTCTCAATTTTTATACTCATGCATATGAATTGTAGAAGAGGGGCGAGGACGCTTGAAAATAAAAATCTATGAAAGCAAAGCAAAAAATGATCGATTTAAACGAATCTGATACACTGCTGGCAAGCCTTTGTAGTATACGATCCCCTTGCGTCCTTAGGGCTGAAGAACAGAAAGATTCATTGGAGTTCCTTTGAACTCGAACTCCCTGTGTAAAGTGCATGTGTCCCTATCCGTGATAGACACATGTGGACGGATAATGCGTAAAGTGTGCCCATCTCCACTTTCATATCTTTAAACTGAACGTTTTCGCCTAAAGCCACACGGCATCACAGACAATTCAATTCAACCGGTTAGTCTAGAGAGAAGCCCCGTGCTTTCCAATGGATTTTAACGATTTCCTTCTCATAAAATAAATTCCATTTATGAGCCAACATTTAAGACTTATAGCAAGCTCAAATGTGTGTGTTTCTTTACAAAAACGAAACCGTCTTTGTCGATCTGAGGTTACTGCACTGTGTTTCAGAATCCAGATACACAACTCATTATATTACATTGCACATGGCTTGCATTTCCGCTATTCCACTACTTACTCAAAAAAAGGAGCTTCTTCTTGGCAACCGATAAGTATAATGTATTAATTTAGGTACAAGATACACGCGTTTTCGTTTCAAATGAGTTGGACGAGTCTTTCTAAATTGCGCAGTTTAACAAGACAGAACAGAAGTAATAAAACTAAAGCGTGCCAACAAGATAAAAGGAGACGCAAACACTCTCTACCAGCAGGGATGTTAATGTGTGATAAAATGTGTGCTTAAGCAAAACTACTTCCTCCTCCTTATTTACTGAAAATGTATACTTTATGGATGATGTGAATGACGATTAATGCTCAGCAAACAATAAATTTGTTGCCCAAGGCTGACTGGTACGAATTTTTAAAAATAGACACAGGAAAGGCATAAAAATAATAGCAGAAAAAAATACGGAAGCCGGAACCATTCCCTAAAATATATACTACGACGACGAGTGTTATCCCCTGCATCAAAATCGTTATTATATACCTTTTTTCAACCTCTTTTCCCCAATACTCTGGAACTAGATCCATCTCTGTATCTGAGAGTGCTCGTGCAAAAGCGAAAAAGTTACAGCACGATAAGACATAGAGATGCAAATGTAGATTCTTGTTATTCTCAATGAAAGGCCGAACAAAGGCATTTTACTTACTACCAGTATGTCGAAATTGATGCAGAAAACGGGGAAAGGAAAGATAATGTGTAAAGAGCAGACAATTTTCCAAACAAAAAGCAAAAGCAAATGGACCAATTTATATTGGTGACTCCCCTGCAGAACTGACATCATACACTAGCTATTATCAAACCCAGTTTGAAAAGATGGGGCGGTATGTGTATTCGTGTAAAAACGTCGGTATCTACAGCATTCGATACCTAAAACATTAGTTCATGTGTGACGTGTTCTTGTTCCTAAGACACTGGTAAAGGGAGAAAAAAATCTTTGAGCTTTTATACCAGCAGCACTAGTATATCTTTCCCTTATATACCCCCCACCTTTCTCTCTCTTTCTCTCCGAGTACTTGGATGAGATTTATTATGTACAAATGTCATTAAATTTGGGGGATATATACGTGTATATGAAATTCGGGTGTGCATGTATTAAAAACTTTTTTTGTTCATTTTACTCTTCCAGAGAGAGATCCAGCAGCAGACACCCTCATTTTCCTTTCCTCAAATAGTCAATGAATTAACTGAGTATTCATCGTGTCGTCCTTCTTTCACTCAAGTCAGAGAGAAGAGCCGGGCTGCTATGCACAATAAAAGGAAATGCACAGTATGGAAGAGTAAGCAAAGACAAAAAGTGAATAAAAAGGGAAAAGACCGGAAAGAGAAATGGAGCGAAATGTGAGCATACAAAAGAACACAAAAGGGACTGTATACGCATTCATTTCGAACATGTTCAAAAGAAAAACTTGTCGTAGAGATTCGAAGAGAAAAAGTGATATAAAAGAGCAATTCTTCAGGAAAAGTGCACTTGTTGTTAGTTAGTTTAGACGTTATTGTACTAGCTATATATATGTATATAAGCAGAGATTCTCGCGCCGGGGTCTCATCTGACAAATGAGTTGCCTACCGCAGTTTTACTACACCGGTCTATTGCTCCGCAGCTATTCTTGGCAATAATAAATTGACTGGAGGAAACAAGTCTCCAACTTTTGGGAAATGAACCTGAGCGCTGCATATAGCGCTTGGATTAAACTCGGCAGAGGCGCTTAAATAATGCTGGTGAGGAATAGTGTGCATTGTCTGGTAAGTAACTAGAGTCAAGTGAAATATAAAGCGTGTATAAGAGTGACATGCTTTGTCGCATTGTGCGTACATGCCGGGATGAGCGTCAACTAGAGAAAAGTGTAAAGGTCCCTGTGATCGTGAAACAGAGCAGAGAAAGCGAGAGATTTCTGTCAAGGTTTATTCCTCCGTAAACACACGCAAAATGATTTCCAGCCGTTAACGTTTATAGTAACCCACCATCCAGCGTAAAATTAAGGAAAAACTAATAGTAACACAAATAGTATATCCCGGTGTGCGGGCGTGAGAACAGTAGTGAAAGGCTCGTGCGTTGTGAACAACCCCTCATTTACTTCGACTCAATAATTATGTATTATTATACTTGTTTCTCACTTTTCTCTTTAGAAGAACCTCGTGAACTCACTTATTATTTACTCGAAAAGGAGAGAACTAAACTTTTTAGTTTGTTTTATTGCTTGTTCGCCCATCCGTTCTTTGTTATGGCTGTACCTAAACACTATAAAGCGCACTTGGTATATTGTTTTTGTTACGGCAAACTCGTTCCTTTCTTTTGATTTTCATTTACTGAGCGTAATTATGAAATGGAGAAAAAACTTTTTACTTTGTTGTTTTTTCTGTGCTTCTGGTGTCTCTTTCCTGTCGCTTTATGTAGGACCTGTTACTGGTGAAATTGGCAGTGTAGCGATAAACGAAATAGGAGCAATGGTGGTGGCGGCGGCGGTGCGGTAGTATGCTAACGTTGGAGAAAATGTCAAAAGAAAATAAAGTGAAAGTGTTATGACGAAATGAATGTATGGCTACATGGAAATGTAAAGGAAGTTAAATGAAATGGTCTATTAATTTGATATGGTTATAGTTATAGCAGACAGCACTGCATACTTACTACTACATGTCAAATTGATATGCTATCATGGCACATTCTAGAGAATGACTCTCTGCGGAAAAAAAGGATCTAACGAATTTGCTACACTTGTACATATAACAGTAGGCTCCACACTCTGTATTTTCTCTCTGAGTTACTCATTTGGCTTGTAGTTGAAAGAAATCTGGGAGGTTTGAAAAGCTAAAATCATTAATTTCCCTCTTTCTAATGCGTCAGTTTAAAGGAACGAGCAGAGTAGCAGGCAAGATTGATCTGCATCTTCACAACTACTGCTGCTGCCAAGGAAGAAAGTCCTGCAAAGTCATCATAGTCATTATCGTGATTGGAATATCATTACAAAATTGTTTCAAACTTAACAGCTGGTCACGAATTCAGAAAACGAAGATTACCTAAAATCAGCAGTATACGAACAAGAGGTTTGTTAAAACGCTTTCTCCCATTTTGGATCAAAGGCAGTTCTTAGGAAATAGCTGACAACTCAACCGTTAGATTCATTGAACTCGTTTGTAATGAATATTCCTAAAGGGCTGGAGAATTCGCTCATGACAAAATTAATGAATGGATAGAACAATACAACAAAGTCAAAGGCTTCATTTGTCACTGAATTGATTAGAAATCAGTTTCTGAATGGAAAGACAAATAGTAATTAATATTTAAATGATTCTGTTTGTGTGAATTTAAAAGTAGAATGTAACGGAAGCTAACTGTACCACCGTCAAACCTGCTGCTACATGTATGCTGTCCCTCAGTATTTTTAGACGTGAGCTCACCATGTTGACAAAAATGACAAATGTACAAAATTAGTACACCGTGAATTTGTCTGGTTGACAAAATAAAAGAGAAAATGAAATGTTTACCATTTACCTAGCGCGACAAATTGTTATTTTTGTCACACAGGTGCCAGTAGTTCAACAAATTGTATACTTTAAGTATTGGCTGGCTCCACCAGCTACATGAAATTTGTTAAAAATGGCAACCCTCTTTGCAAAAGTTTAAATTTTAGTGCAACCACTATTGACGTACAGAAATGCCTACTACATAAATATTAAATATACATGTTTGTGTTTTAGAAATATCGCATACGAACGGGGACAACAATCACTCATTTTCCGCTTGACTTGTGCCTTTGAGCTCAATATATGTATAATTTGGATTTGGGCACGCACAAGCAGCAAGGAAGCAGGCTATATTATACAAATGAAAAATTAACTTGATTCATGTGGTTGTCACCAAAGAATGTCATTGCCGATCATGGGTCTCCAAAGTTGGTATTAGCTCTTTGCGGGTGTCATGAGTCATAGCATTGTAAACGGTTTTCCTATTTTTCTCCAGTGCAACATACGCTCTAGCTTTTATCTCTCTACTTTGTTAAAAAGCTACGATGAAAACATTAAGCAACAGTGATAAATGCATACACCTATAAACTTATCCATGGATACGCTATATGAATGCTTCCTTTTAACACAATATTTGAAACCAATCTATGGCGCATTAAAGGTACTTTCTTGGATTCATTTTTGGTTATCACAAAATGAGCAGCAAACCAACCTCACACATTATAAAGGTGTATTTTTTACAAATTACTTAATACACTTTGATTACTTCCAAGGAATTTTATCATTTGTGCATGGAACACTTTGGCTTGTGTTATTACGTCAACATTACATGGTTTTTGTATGAATACCTAATGCGAAACTTTTTTGTCTCTTCACGTGTGACAGGTTTGACATACGAATTGACAATCGCACGCGACTGCTCGTTTTTCATTTTATCATCAACGAAGGTGACACTCTGTCAGATTGTTAAAAAGTTTCTCTGCGTTCAGGTTTCTTTGATCAATCCAAATTAGCATTTTCTTATACTTTACAAATAACAGTGGCAAAGTTACTGCTGTTGTAACGCTACCAGAAAGGTTCGGGACGAAAAGTTTGAAAATTAAATGACTTTGATGACTTGATATATTCAAAATACGAACACTTGATGTAAACAAACATCCTGTCCTTATATTTAACTTCTCTTATAAGTTCATAGATTTTGCAGAGCAGAAAGAAAGTTGGCAAGAACAACGGACTCAATTAACGAAGCACATGGGTATGGAACTTACTTTTTGGTATTCTTATTCACTGGTTGCATGAGCAAAGAAACGCGAACACAAATAAAGCAACATTTACGACCGTATAAAAATACGATTCTACAAACTACTAGATATTCCAAATTAATTGCAATTTATTAAACATTACCATTACCGGTCGTTGGTGGTTCTGCATATACATCGCAAATATATGCATAAACTATCTTCTAAAGAAATTATATGCTTTACTCTATGGAATCAATAACACTTTATAAAAGAAGCAACTATCATCCGGACCTTTGTGGCCGAAAAACAGACACATCATAACTATATATATACGTATGTTAACATATTTGCAACCCGTAACAATGATGAACAATCAACCAACAACTGTGAGCAAGGCGACAATGACTTTTAAGAGTCACTCCACTCCAGAACTGGCTGCTGTTGTCGTTTGTTTCTCCTCGCTCCTTACAAACGACGAATAATGCCCTCTTGACAAGGAAAGGCAACATCACCGCATCAGATAAATAAATCTGACACACGAGAAGAAAGGCTGGCAAAATAGCAGGAGTTCTCTTGGATTTTTAAAATCCACTTTTCCATTAGTTCCCTACTATTCATTAGGCGAAACCACTATAAATTATTATTCTATGAGGAGACTCATTTTCATTTTTATCGCATTAATACGCACTCAGGACTCCACTAAACCATACAACTGCCTGTCTGTCTCTCTCAGTAAGAATTCATTTATGCATTATTGACGTATACCTACCTTTTACAAGACAAGAAAATTGAACTGGAACTGACAATGAGAGACGGTACACAATGTAAAAAGGAAAACAAAGTGGAGGAATTCCACTCCTTTTCTTGTCTCATTCACTCCTATTAACACACAGACAGAGAAATAGGGAGAATGAAAGACGTAAACAACTGCTGATCAGTAAAATATAAATGAAACACAATGACACATAACATCATATAATGAAATTGAAATTGTATTGTCAAACATTCAAGTCCAGAGCCACATCCCGTGAGCCTCTTCAAACTCAGGGAGTTGCAGGGTATGGCACAAAAACATTAGAATTCTGGTCGTCAGAATACATTTGAATATTCCGCGCCATCGAAACTTTTGCCATCGTCTTTCGTCTTCCTCCTACGGTTACACATTACAGCCAGCTTCTTCAAGTGTACACCACCACCGGCCAGATTCTTTTACTTCGTATCAACTTTATCCACGTACGTCAGTGTGAAAATAAATTTACTGTGTACTCGACTCACACAGGTTTAAACATTTCCCCGCATTGTGAGTGATAGTGTCACTTTTACTAAAAACTTACCTTTTGCTGTTTACCTTTTACCCTATCTTGTCTGACAGCTATAAGAGTTTTGTCTCGTCTTGTCTTCTTCCTTACAAAACACATCTGCTGTGTGTCGCTTTTGGATTTAAAAGCTTGAATTGCATTCTTCTCGTTTTTTCCCTATATATGGATCCTGTTTACTCCTTTCACATTGTTGTAATAACATACCATTCACAGAAAGAGGTTTGTTTTATGCTGGAAATAGTTTTATTCTCGTAAGTACTTACAAAGTGTGTGTGTTTGCACTGCTTGTTTCCGTCGTTTCTATTTTATCAGCAATGCCCATATTATTTATTTCTCACTTTACAATTTCCACATTTTTATACATCCTCCGTTCCTCTGACTTTTATTATGTTTTTATGTCATGCGCTTTATATTCCTTTTTCTTTGATCTCTCAATTTTCGATACGATTGAAAAGCGGTTGATTGTGCAAATATGAAAAGAGAAATAACTGTGGCGGGAGCAAATTGAAACGATTCGTAGGGAATTTGATGTGTGACGATTTTAAAACTAGAGCCGTCATAAAAGTAATGAAGGAAGCCAACATTGATTTTACCATGTATGCACTACGTGCAACAGAGCACCGTAAACGGCAAAGAAGGACAGGCATAGTACTAAATTATTGCTTACGCGCGCCGCGCGGTTTCAAATTAAGAATTTGCGGGCTGCAAATTGTAACCTTATTCGGCATAGGTAAATGGACATTATGAAGCCGACTTTCACAAGTTTAAAGTTACATATGTTTAGGAACAAGTTTTTAAAAAATCGTACTTGTTTACAGTGATCATGTTTGCATAACAAACGCTATGTAACTAAGGTGTTTAATAAAAGCCCAGGTTATTTACGAAGGTTCAATGGAATACCTGTAAATCGCTATAAACATTAGAGTAAACAATGAATATTAGAGCCCCGGTTACTATCCAAGATTCTATGGCAATAGCGTTTCCGCCAATAGGTTTACGGTTGTGAACTGTGTGGGAAAGGAAAAGGTGCGGAACGCTGTCGGTACTCATATCACACACAAACAAGGCAATCAGTTCACTTTTGATGGTTATTCATTTTTTATTTGCCAAGAGAAGAGGAAAAGCAAACTTGAAAGGCGAGAAATTGAAATCACTCGTTGCATAATATAAAAGGTTCCGTCGTCGGCAATCCATACTGTTCTTCAGGAGTCGTTTTATTTCCGTGTGAATTGATTAAAACCAAATAATTCACAAAACGCGAGCAACTCGAGTGATGTGGTGTAACTTGCTGTTGCTACTACTACCAGACAGAACTGACTTCACGTTACATTTTAAGTTCTGTGTACAACACGACGATATAAAAAACCATGCATAAAACATCAACTTCATGTTCATTCGTCTTTCCTGACGTTGGCACTTGGTTCATGCTGCTCTTTTGTATCTTTTCTCTTGCTCATACATAGTCTGCTCATAAATCTACTTCTGGTTTGTCAGCTTGTCTGAGTGACTGTCTATACAATCTATACTTATACCTTATCGGCTCGCTTTTTAGTTGTAAAAATATTTAGATGAAAATTGGAATGAACAAGTCAATACGAACAGAAAAAGACGGCGCTTTCTGTTCAAGAAGTTGAAGAAAGAAAGAGCTCTGTCCACAACTTAAATCGAAGCTGAATCAACACTTGCTTCGGCTTTCGACTACGGGTCAGATCTCAATCAGTAAGTATAAAAAGACTTTCGGATGAAATTTACAGTTCTGTGGTCTTATCATTGCTATTGCTTTGACTAGTAAGGGTAGTATGTATTATGTACATCCTGGTTCAGAATAATACACAGCCAAAAATGCACTGCCAACTTGAAATTGTGTCTATTACTTCAATTTCTGCAACAATACGGCATTGATTACAAAGTAGTACACGAATTGACCGATGACAGTGTCGATGCCATCAGTCTCGAAAAGGGTGAGTACTCTTATTTTGTCCCATGTGTCTTTGGGGAATACCAGTAACTGGCAGAAGTAATGCAGCGAATTTATCAAAAGAGTTTATTTTCATTTGGAAAGTATTGTATGTAGTTATTTTGGGTGTATAATTTACTTTCTTGGTGTCTTCGCCTTTCATGTGGATTCACTCAATGGCAAACTTTTACTTGTACCACTTGTCAAAAACGGAGAACGTAATCAAGTGGGGCATTGTGGCTTGAAATAATAATACAGCTCCCAGTGGACAAATGAAAATAGTAATAACTTTGTCGCTACGAATTCTTTATTACTTGTTATAACTTTCAGGAAAATTCATGTTATGGATTTGTAAACGGTTGCGTTATGCATGACCCTGTGTCTGCATTTGCACTATGCTTTTAGGAATTTTTAAAGGACGGTATTACAACAGACAACAAACTGGTACAAACGGAGTCCAAGTACATGATTTGAACCTACCTGCATCATGGCGCACATCCAAAATGGCAGTCGACGAAATTTTATTGCGATCGCCTTGGGACACCGCCTCGCAAGTATAGAATCCTTTGTCCAGAACATCCAACTTACGAATTTTTAGTGTAGACCCAACGATACGAACTGCGGATTTCTTTCCTTCATTGGTTCTGTTATAATGAAAATAATTATAATACATTTACGAGTAAGTGAAGGAAAAAGTTTACTTGAAGACCATTTACAGACGAGTACATTTTTTGAGGTAAGGCAATCCATAGTTAATAGGGAAAAAACGTTTGTAAATCTCTCGGTGCTATACGAACACACGTTGTTCAAGGTTGGACTGTCTTATTTTCAATTTGAACGTAATACGTTGATTCACAAATGTTCCTAATACTACGAGACAGGAAATTATCAAAACGTGCTAATACGTTATTTGCAAGTTGACCATATAGAAAAAAAAACAATTTCTGTCTTACATCCGAGGTAGTACTTTAAATTGGTTTTAATATTATATGTTATGAACCAAGGTATTACGCATACGATATGATGATCATGCGGCTTGCAATTTTCAGCATAGTACCTAATGTAAGTGTAATGTTAGGTTCTGAGTCTGAGCCATTTGTAGCATTTATCTTATAAGTTAAAATTTTATAATATATTTTTGCGAATATATTGTACAAATATATATCTGTATATGGTTTGAACTTTGTAGAGCTAAAAAATTAACAAACGTAGAGAAGAGATAAAAGATAATCCATTTTAGAAGAAAACATTACTTGTAGATGCTAGAGTTTTGTGCGTAAAAAGGATGTTGGAGAGCAGACATTTTTTCGAGGTCTTTGAGAAAGGAGGTCGACTAACTCTCAACCATTAGTCAACTACGCCGTAATAACTTCAGCTGAACTATTAGGATACAGAAATTACAATTTTGAAGCTATACGTACTTTCTCCTTGTGTGTTTTATCTTAAAGCGCTCCCCCTTCAACTGGTTTTGCACCCCATTTTTGTACCACTTTATTTCCTTCGGAGGTGGAATCCCCTCAGCTTCACACTCTAAGCGGATGTTTTGACCCGTGTCCCGAGTCACGTTTGCCAGTTTCTTGATTAGACGAATAAAATTAAAGTTTTTGGGGAGGTATCCATTCCCGTTATTGTTATTGCCTCCACCATCCATGGTATTATCAGCATGGTGGTGGCTATTACCAGTGCCGCCGCCACCACCACCGGAAATTCCAGACACTCCTGATGAAGAAGAGGATGGCTGTTGTTGCTTAGTGTTATTACCCCCGTTACCAGCCGTCCACGTTCCCTCCTTGCTGCTGCCTATCGCACCTCCATTTCCTCTGAAAAGAAAAGTAAAAAATAATTTACAGTTGAGCTTTGCATTTTTTTAAAAGTCAAAAGTATTTTTTCGTTTCTTTTATTTTCATTTATTTTTGTGCCTGGATTATATCTATCATTTCTTTAAGTTTTTACGGAAATATCTTCCACGATAAAGGTATAACTGAAGGAAACCTTTTTCCGCCCAAAATAATGCATCTCAAAAAATACACCAACGAAGTATGTAGTCGCATCGCATTCCACGTCGATAAAAAACATGCAGGAAGTGTAACTTTTTGTGTGTGTAGTATTTTATAATGTAAACCTATGTAGATCACTTTCCTACAGTAAAACAGAGATAATTATAAGACCATCGTCACGTGTCGTAAAATAAGATTCATGACCTGAAGGAGATAAGTACTACTAGTCCACAGACAAGAGGTTTTACGATTTGTAGAAGTCTTTCGTGTCGACCTGTCAACATGATCGTGGCACACATTTCCGTCATGTTTTTTCTCGAGTCCCTTCTTTCAAAGGTTATTGAAGAGTTCTTGTCTTGATTCGATTATATTGTGCAATATCAGTTGCGTCTACATGTAGTCGTAGCAGTAGAATTCATAGGGAAATCGTACACGCGCTGGCACACGTTGATAAGCCTACAAATTTAAAATGTTAAAGACTGCGTGTGCTTCATTACTTGAAATTCAATGCTGATATACGTAATAAACAAGACGAGGCTTGAATTACGTTAGACTTGAATCAGTGGAAATTCGCGTGTACTAAAAATTAAGACTCGAATTATTTAAAGTATGAATGTAATGTGAAATTAACGCGGAATATACCAAAACCACAACACCACCCTTTCCTT
>JAHZNE010003907.1:0-19319 GCA_027744055.1 Callyntrura sp. NNG-2020
CCCCATGCAATGCATTGTGTGTACATCTACTAAGATCTCACCTATGTACCTATACATATATGTAAAATGTACGTTTATCTATGGATGAAACCGACAAGTACAACTATTACTCCTTCTTTGGCAGAGAGGAAGTCAAACGAATTTGTATCTACGTCTGGTTCTTCCACTTGGTGCTGTAGCTGTAGCCAACCGGGCATCCCATTTGTCTTGTTCATTTTGAAAAATGGCTTTGAATTCTTTTGTCTGTCTTTGACTGTAAAGGAGAGAGTGCAGCAACATATCGCGACGTTTTGCTGCTGCTGGTGTGTGCATCTTTTGTATTTGTTGTTGGCTTGCGGGAACTTTCAATGTGACTTTTGTGTATTGAAGGGAACGAAGAAAGGGGGAAATGAAATAAAGAAAAATATTTTATGGAAAGAAGGAATTAGATAATTTGTTCCATTCATTTCGTTTTATACTTGTTCCAAGGAACCTCCCCCCATTTAACCCTTCGTGTGCAGTAACGGGACCTCCTAAGCAGTTTGACTGTCTGGAGAAGAGATAGAGAAGAGATTTTTTCTTTTCGGGTTTTTTATCCACAGACGCGCTATTGGCTCTCACGTATATTAGTAAAAGAAATGCCAAAGTGTAATTTATTTCAAAATTTACTCATTTCATAAGGAATAAACGCTATTGTTATATCGATGCTAACGTGAGGGAAAAACGGAGCCGAGTAGAGGGGAGAGAAAGAAAGACAGCAAGAGAGGTTGAAATCACGATGCTTTTAATCAATAAAAGGCCCTCTTAAATTTGTCCTTTACAATGGTCCTTTTGTCCTGTTAAATGCTTTTCTATCCCTGCTGCTGTAACCAATCATGCATTGAAAAAGTGGTAATTTGTCTAGATATTTTTCAAAGGTTCCCTATTCGCCCATTCATTGAGGAATTCAATTTTGGATGAATTTTCTACGAATTCAGTTTCAAGTTATGTCTGCACTAAAACTAAAAAAAAAGTAGGTGGAATGTTGAATACATGCATTCAGCAAGCAAACAGGGAGGGTAGAATGAAGCAAGCATTTATATACACACATCTTGCACTTGGCAAATACTTTTATGATGACATCGATACATATTGCACTATTAAGCATTTATGTTGTGTGTGTGTGTGTGTGTGTGTGTGTGTGTGTGTAAGATTGACTGGTTCAGCCAACTTAAAATGAATGACTTTTCAAGAAGTTCGCCCTTGCTTGCAGAACTTGCAATTTGTGGTGTGCTATTTTTTAAATACATTTTATGTAATAATAAGCAAAAGGGCTGAGACGTGCTACGTTCGTAGCTCACAGACAGCAGGTGCAGCGATGATCATTATGGATTATCATTGATTTTATTAGACGAAAAAACCCTTTTTGTTGCTGCGACTGCTTATTATCTCACATTTTCTACAGTAATTAAGACTACTTTTCTGCTTAAATTGGTAGGTGAAATTTTCAATTAAATAGCCCATACAATAACAATTGGTCAAGTGACGCTGCTTTTAGGCTATGTATAGCATTGGCACATCGAGGCACAAAAGATCGTTCATTCGTAAGAGGATTTAAAAGCACAAATGAAGAACTCTATATTCTTGACATACTTCCATTTTGGCTCTATATTTCATGATGCGTTTTTTTAAATTCAGGCGTTTTTACATAATAATTTTCTGTAATATTCTTATGCAAAACTGCATTCGCGATACAAATGATACGATTGCATATGGCATTTGCATGATATTATTATAGTAAAGCGATTTCATTGCATTACTTTGTTGTAGGCATCAATACGAGACCCCCAAAAAAACTTTATACGATTTATTTTGGGGACACTAGCAGCAGCAGCATACTAGCATTTACTGTGACTATATATAATGGCGTTAAAAACTGAATACCATGGTCGTTATCCGTAATTGGTACTGGCTGGGACGGTGACGTTTATTTTGCAATAAAACGACGTTAGAAATAAAAACCTTTGCAGATGACACAAGTTTAACCACAACAGACAATTTAGCTGATGGAGAATATACAAAAATATATCCTGCTACGCTTAACCCTTTAAAACTAAAAGTAAGTATACTGTTCACGTGGAAAAACGAGAATGATATGGCAGGTTGGTGGTGGGTGTGTAGTTGTGACCTTCAACCAAGTGAACTGAAAATTTCAAAGTACACCCAGTAAAAAATAAATGTCCCTACTATTTTTCTCTAAACGAGTACAGCTCAATTTGTCATCTACACACGCCATGCACATCAAACGGGTACCTAAACATTTCTGAATTTATTGATTGTTTTTCTCTTTCATCATTCAAAGTACCACACACATCACTCATTTTACCTAAGCGTTTGTCGTCCTCCTGAAACATACACCAACAAGAGTTGAAGAGCACTGCTAATGTGTTTCGTGTCTTTAACTTGTGTTAAAAATCCCTCGAAAAAAGTTAAAATGCTGTGCTAGGGTACCTGATTGATGATACCAAAAACATGTAGCCGGTTACATAGACAAGATACATCAATTTTTATGTTCTAGTACAGTACCTCATCATCACTACCACCAGTAGCAGTAGCAAATAGCAAATGATTATTGCTTCCTGAAAGTAACAAAATATGTTCATGTATTTCTATCCCAAGAAAATCATTATTTTTATGACATGATGTCATCGACTCATTCCTTGCGAAATGTACATATATTTATATACACATTACATCTACTGGTAGACTTCTAAAGGACAGTAATCAGTCACTTTTTGCCTCACTTGCTTGAATTTAAACGACATGAGTAAATTTTCAGAAAATTATAGGTTTCTGTGAACAAATCTCAGACAGATAACATCGAATACGTACCTGTGTGCCAAGCTGTGAAGTTGCGAACGACAGTAGGTATTAACGTACGGCAGTGAACTGTAATGATGATGAACAGCAAGTTGTTGTTGCCAGTCAAACTTGTAAAATAACTCGTTAGTATGATGTACTTTAGGAATAGGCAAACGTAATATACCTTCAAGCTACAAAAAACATATTTCCGTTGCTTCATGCAGCCAGACGCACATACGCCTAATTCACCTAACCAAACATTTTTTCGCATTGATTCATTCTCTTCGTGCAAAAATGTAGTGGTAATCAATCACGTTGCGAATGTGATACTCTTATTAAACCGAAATCACGATGCTACTTAAAATCCTTCCTTCTCATCTGGGTTTTCATAGACAGTCTAAGGTTTCCTACCGAATAATGACCATTTCTTTTACCATAAACGAATTTTAACGTTGAAATAGACTTACAGCTTCGGAGCTATTATTACGAGACTATTATAAAAGCGAATCATGTCATCAATTTGTAATTTGCTGACCTTACAAACTTTTATCTAGTGTTTTTATTGGGACGCAATTTTAATGATTTATTTGTTGTGGCATTATCTTCGATGTTTTATGGTTGTAATGTGTGTGTGTAACAATCTCCTCCATTGCCTCCTGACACTTTAAATGCTAGTTTGTCCTCCGTACTTTTTTGTTTTTAATGTGTACAGCTAATTTGCCTGAGTGTACAACAACGGCATTGTTGTATTCTCAAGCAGTATATTTTCTATAATGTCATGTCATAATCGTCATACTCATAAAAATCGCATCGTTGCCGGATCCTATTTTTTTGGCTTTTCAAGATTACTACACTATTGTAACCACAATGTTACATTTCTTCAAGTCCACAACGGGTGAGCCCAGCTTGTTTACATAAATATTGTTTTTACATAGCCTAACGGATACTGGTGGGGGTACCCAAAAGCAGTGGTAGAGACAAAAATGGAAATTGCCGTTGCGCTGTTCATAAAAGTGTACACTTGTATTGAGTTGTGTTTTAGGCAATTAAGACACTAGGTTTTGATGTAGCAGCTAATTTTATTTCCTCGTGATGACGTTGATCATGCCTTTAATCTTATAAGCTCAGGCATTATTGAGAAACGCTATTAAATGAGAAGAATTCAAGGAGTAAAAAAGGGCGTCACACGAACACAGTGCCGTTTAACGTGGAGTAATAAAGCGTAAAGAGTTGGTGCAAAAAATAAAGTCGTGTCTTAGGTCTTTGTAGGGACTGCGCATATGTAGGTAATCCGAAAAGTAGAACTGCGGTCAGTTTTGTTAGTCACGATGTGAATCACACACAATCCCATGAGTTGTGCTAATATTATATATTGGCATGTAAATGAAAAAAAATGGTGCAAATGCCTCTATTTACCAAAACCAGGTATGATACGACGAAGACAACTTAAGACACAAATGACTGTGTAAATGTTTTATTTCTCATATTAGCAATTCCCATTTGCTCGACACAATAACTGATTATACTACTGCCTTGAATTAAGCGTGACTTCACGGATGTCCTATGTCCTGTGTGTGTGGTGCACTTTAATTACGCGCTTTGACAAGAAGGTGAGCTCAGTTGGGGAAAAAATTAAAACGTCTTTTCACAAACAAATCAAACAAAGCGATTGCTCCGTGTAATTTTTTTCAGCGATGGTCCCATGAATGAAATATTTTGTACGTGAAGCTCGGCTGTTGCAGTTTGGTACAGGGAACGACGAACGAATAGAAAAGATAAAAGATGGTATTAAAGAAAGACAATTTAAAATTATGATAAAAATGTTGCCAATGCTCAATTGGCACTGTCACACAAATCAATAACTTTTTTTAATTTAAAAAGTGGTAAATTTGCGAGCTACTATCACAGTGTAAATATTTAAATTAAACAATTTAATGACTCTTATCACGACATGCGGAGATATGCGCGTGGTTAAATTACCTGACCGTTTTCTACATTTTCTAAACTTGCAAATATCAAATGTTACCGTCATTAAAATGTAGGTTCGTTATGTCTATGCACGAGCAGCTGTAGTTAGTAGTATTGTGGTAAGTGGACCAGCGATAAAAGTGAAACAGATGCCGCTGCATTTAAGCAAGATATCTATCGGTTGTAACTTGTAACGGCACAAAATGAAGGGATTCTCAAACTGATTCATGACGAATAGCCACTCTACTTCGTGCAAGCCATGGTTGCACTTGCAAGTTGTCCTGTGGTTTCATTTGTTTTTCGTGATATGGTNNNCTTCGTGCAAGCCATGGTTGCACTTGCAAGTTGTCCTGTGGTTTCATTTGTTTTTCGTGATATGGTAATCTTCATAAAATACGCAAATCACTTTATTTCCGAGCCGAGGAAAAGTAGGTACTTTTCCTAGTGAGTGAGTGAGTACATATGTACGAGGGTCTGACTGAAAATGGCCTCGGAAATTTTAAAACACTTTTATTTCGTTACATAAACTCAAAGCTTTGCACAATCCTCACTGCTTGTTGTGTAACGATAACCCCTAGCCAAGGTCATCACTAAATTAAGGGATTAAGTACTCGTTTGGCATTCATTAGATGTTTTTGGAAGCATGTAGAGAGCCTTTTGTGGAAGGTCTTTTTTGTGGGTTTTTTTGTTCAGTGTACAGAAATTGGCGTTGTCATTACTCATTACTGACATCAGCAGGAATAAAGAAGATTCAAGATCACCGTGCCAAATGTCAAGTTTTCTCAGCAGCAGGAATATCTTTTAAAAATTCAATGAAACAAGCAATTTCGTAGATCTGCTGGTGCTGCTACTGTGAGAAATAGGAAGAGTATTGCCAGCGTTTTTTTCTCTTGTTCGTTTTAGCTCTTTATTTTCTTCCAAGTCAAGATGTAATTTAGCAGTTTTTGCTACGCCACCACTGTCAATCCCTTTTTCACCAGCATACATGCATACAGATGGAACATTATTTTCAAGACGAAAATAAATTAAAGATAACAAGCTCAATAAATTGACAAGTGACGACAAATAGGGGATTTTTTTTATCTTGCCAAAAGTACGAAAGCATGTTACGAAATGTGATCCTATAGATCATCGTGAGGATCTTTTTTCAAATGGACGTCCTGAAGATCACTTTCATAGAGAAGGAATGAGCGACCCATTAAAATGCCAAGCGTTTCTTTCAAGACAATATTGGTGTTCCTTGTCCCGTTTCGCTGCTCTTTAATCTTTCCCGTTGAGTACAAATCTAAAATGAGATGGCAAATGATCAAATGTGTGGAATTCTTTTTGTCAGCTCTTCCAATAGCATTCTCTATCTTTTCAGCTCTTCATTTCTTTTCTTCAATCGAGCAAACAATGGATTCAATACAATAATCGTCAGCCCTGATCTATATATATACGGTCTTTTCTGCGAAAAGTTCAAAATTACAAGATCTTGTAAGAACGTCAATGTCGAGACCGTGTGATATCCATTACAAATCTCCAGTATTTCGGAAATGTGCTCTTAGTGCTCTCTTACTCCCTCTCTGTCTTGACACTCACAATGAATTATTTATGAAGAGTCCGTGAGCACCCCATGCCAAGTCAGTAAGAAAAGTACAGTAAGAAAATGACTCTACTAAAATAATCCTTTCCATTCTAATGATGAACAGACATGAAACAGAAAATGGGTGAGATTTTAGAGACCAACTATTAAAGGTTACATATGTGGAAGACGTTTTATATACCTTCGATTTCATTGCATAGACCTTTTTACAGAGGCAAAGAAACAGAGAGATAGACAAACTAAACAATGTTTGAGGTCGTGTGGAGAATTTCATCATTTCGATTTGAGAACATGTTAAAAAAATTGATTTGTCGATTTATCAACGCAAACGCATTGTGGTTTTACAAAATTTTGTGAAAACCCTGAAAATAAATTGTTATAAATTGTTTATTCGTGCCAAAGAACCAATAAGTATTTTAGTACTCGCCTGCCCCTCTTTTAAAAGTATGCCATGAATTCCCAAAAGAACTTTTGATCCATTGTTATACATAATTATACGAGAACCATGCACTAAAAGAGAGAAAAACATGGAATGCAATAACATGCGTAAAGAAGCGTAAATAAAGTATTTGTATGATCCCGGATGTAGTACAACGAACACAATGACATGATATATTGTACATGTATGGAAACCCATCATCAATTAAAAACTAAAAACAAGTGTGATGCTGTACATTTTCCAATAATTTGTAAAATAAAGGCGAGCCTCAGGCAAAAAAGAATTGTACGTTGAACTGATATACAAACATTATGAGAAAATAGTCATGCGCTAACCGTCGGCATACAAGAAGGCATGTTTATAATTTAACGCCAAGATACTGATGCTGCCTCACTGCACTGGTCGCTGACGACTACGGCAGAAGGGCATGATGACAACAGCGGTACCATCAATATTGATATTAGTTCAAAATAAGAAGCTACCACAAAACATCAACTACAACTTACCAGCAATATTCCATATAAAAGCTGTTGTGAATAAGAGTACCTAGGCAGGTATAGTTTTTGTTTGTTGCGCATCGTCTTTTGAAATAATTTTGGAAAGGGAAACCTTGAACAAGATCAAGGTTAGACCTTTTGTGTAACGTTACTATTATTACAATTACCTATTTGCTTGCTTGCGGTGACGACGAGTGACGACGGTGGTCGTGGTTCGTGGTCGGTCGTCAGCTACTGTTGTTTGTTCTTTTAAAATCTGAACTATGAACAGACAATGAGTCAGCCTATCATCTTTTACAGATGTGCCTCTGCCTTTACGTGCTAATTTAGCCTTCTCATGTACTTACCTCGTTGTTTGTGAATATTAATGATTTCTGCAATAAAAAGTGATGCGTGGCTTGTCAGCTCAATAGTGACACCACCACCGCTGACACTGAGGAAACTATTATTTTGTAACAAGCTGATGATGATGATTCGACTTTTTTCTGGCAACTTTATAAACTAGTAAAGAATAAATAGGAATAAAAAAATTAATTCTCAAAGTATGGCTGAGCTCCCGTGTACATGAAAATTTTAGTGGCCAATGTCAGTTGATCGCATTCATATTTCAAAATCACACTTTTGCTACCAGAACGCTACGCAAGAAGAAGGAGTGGATGAGAACGCGTACGTATGAGAAAAGTGACATTTTATTAGGCAAACACGTCGTCGCCTTTGTTTCTACACAGTTCTAGGCTGAAGCATGGCATTGGGGTAGGGAGGGACAGAAAAGAAACAATAACAACGATGTAATATTTTCTGCTGCATCATCGCCATCATCATGATGATCATCACCTAATAACAGAAAATAACATATATTACGTATATGACCGTATTATATCAGTATAAATGACATGATTTCATTTTAACCTGTTCATCATCATCATCGTCGTCGTCGTCATCCCCGCCAATTTTAAGAACAGTAGCCACAATGAGTTAAGAATTTTAAATGCGATAGTATCCAATTTCAAGTAATTATCATTTAAATTACATATTTCAGAAACGAGTACGGTAAGTGGTGTGCAACAAAAAGATTACAGCACAAACAAAACAACACACACACATGCGACATTGACTTACCCTCTTTCCTCTGATATTGACACATGAACTATTTTTGATCTGCCGATCTGATCTTTATTCTGATTATCACTCGGCTCGGCATCTACTATGAAGGAGGATGCTTTGGGGCGACGACGAGTGTTTCTTATCCAATCAATCTTATAATATTTTCACAGTTGCGTTATTGATCATGAGTCATGAGTCATCGACACACTTGCATATTACTGCCCATATGCCTCTGCCCTGCCTAAATTTTGACAATTGACTAGCCCAAGATCATATATCAAATGTTGGGGTTGTGCAAGTGCATTTAACGCACCAAATGTCAAAACAGTAATGAATCTGCCATGTGCACTTGTTTAATAAGTATATTATTATGGTCTATATGGACTGCGTTCAATTGGTCATTCAGCCTGTTCACTATCTGTGCTTGAGTACAACTAACTGTGTGCTCCTTTGCACCTAGTAAATTGGCTCTATTCTTGAATATAAAAGATGGAATATTGATTATAACAAATGGCCGATAACATACACATCAAAAGTTTTGAGATGGGGCAATAAAACCACATCGGGTTGAAAATATAGTTCATCGTTAAATTTCAAAGTTAGAATGTGATTTTTACTTGATTACCATTAATGAAGATTTGTTAAATAAAAAGAGGGCGGGAGTATTGATGTCATTCACTTTTCAGCAGATGGAAAAATGAGCTTTGCCGAACCACAGCACGATTCGGTTTATAGTACCTATGATGACTTGGCACTTGTCACTAATCTATTGTTGTTTACAGACGTGCAGAGTGAGCGTTTTTATTGGTACCTGGCGGAGTGAACTTATCAGAGCACTAGCAGTTGTAGCATGTGTATAACATGTGTCACACAGTGGGATACAATTATGATGACATTGATGCTATTATGTATGATGATGTTTATGGGTATAGCTCATCATCACAACACGCATCCTATCCTCTTATCATCTTTCTCTCTGATGAGGAGCAAATAATCTTTAGATATCGGAGGCGATAATGAAAAGTTGAGTGTGTGATTGTTTTAGATTATAAGATTTACTCCCACAGCTTAAAGATGTTAGCATGTTAGGTAGTGCCAGCAGCACCATCATTTAACAGTTCAATCCAGTCCACAAGACCTGATAATCTAGATCAATGTAAAATGCAAGATGGTGCCAATTAGCATTCATCAACAAATGTCGTCTAAATGGCAGCCTCAATAATGACATGGAAGATGGTTGACTATATGCGCTATGGAATGCAAATAAGCTTGTGACTAACGTTGACGGTGGCCAATAGGTCATTTGATCCTTTACACATTTACATTACACGTTTGTTTAGTAATTGTTTTAGTGGATGTAGATATACACTCTATTACTGCTAACCGTTATAATAGGACTGTTTAATCACTCATTATCCTTTTTCTTAAATAGAACATATATGAATACGAATGAGCAAAGAGATCTTAGAAATAAATATGTACTCTAGCTGTCGGCTTCTACTACACAAACGGTGCCGATAGGTACATTTAGTTCATATTTTCGTATTATTTCCATTGAGCTTCTGCCAGCAGTCAGCGGTGTTTTTAATTAGATTAGGTGCCTGATTTACCTTTATAATCGATCATTGAGGAAATCTATGGCGTTCACCCAAGCAAGGCCTGTTGAATACTTATCAAAAATGATCTTCAGTTCATGTTCCTTTCCCTTTTATCCTTCCAGAAATGGAGGTGTGTCGTACACAACAAGAAAAGTGCGTTTTTCAACAGGAAAATGTACAAACTAAAGTAGTTGACCTATTTCGTAACTGCGGGCAAAGATAAACTAAATAATGTTGACTGTTGCCTTATTTTTTCTGCTCGCTGCAGTGCAAGTGTGCATAATAATATCCGCATCTAATCAGATTTGGCGTAAACATGCTCATATTTTCAAAAGTACCTGAAATATACTGCCAACTTCAAGAAGGACACAAATAGGCACTTGCCTTCTAAGGCTACGAGGAATAATGTCGCGTCATAAAGAGAAGAGACAAATAATGCGACGCTACGTATGATGCAGAGTAAACAAAGAAAACAAGAAAACTGCGGGGATTGCATAATGCTGATTTGCCGTATAGCAGAGGTAAATGAGACCATCTGTAAGTCTACGCTTTTTACATCGATAAAATTTTAAATCAATGCGGCAATCGTTGTATTGTTGCTCGAGAAAAATTAAACATTACAACATCAATGTGTATCTAATATTATGTCCATGATTCAGAACAAGCACTGTTGACTGTGTCGGGAAGTCATTTTATTTTATTAATACATTCAAATTACCGCTCTCTTAACAGAAGAATGCACACCAACTTCTATGCTCATTATCAGTATATTTTGCTCCCTACATTATTTTTTTTAACTGGGCAAAAGTTAATAATACTTAACAGAGTAAGACGCTCCAAATATTCTCTGGAGTAAATATGAGAAAAGTGAACACCAATTAAAATCACATTATACAATTGATAATAGCGTTAATAATGTTATGATAATGGTCAATAAATTTGAAATCAATCAGTCATTTATTTAACACATTTTTTTAAATTAGCACTAATTGTACCATGTTAGTACCGACTGTTTTTGTAATTTATAGCAAAATATATTTGTTATTATATTATGCTCCTGATAATCTTTTAGCATTTCCAGTGATTCAGTATAATTTTTAGCTTTTAAGCTACATCCTGTGTTTTATTAGGCCCTTTTATGTGGGATTTGAAATAGTTAGAGCTCTCCTCGCTGAAATGATTGGTACCATTTAAATTGATATGATTTAATGTTAAAGTACTTGCAGTTTTCTCACATATGGTAACGCACTGTACATTCAAATTCAAATGCCTATGAGCTTCGATAAATGTAGCAGCACGTCCACTCAACAATATACCAAATCGTTCTCCCTGCAGGGTTGTCGTCAATAGTGTTTAATTAAGATCCTACTACTATACTATACTATAATATGGTGTGCTTTGCTCGTGATTGGGGAAAGAATGGCAATTATCCAACTCTCCTACCTTCTTGAAAAGTTGACACGCTGACTATCGCTTTTTTTAGAACGTGACTGATCGTGTAATAAATGGTAGCTGCAAAAGCGGCCACTCAAAAATGATTTCATCAACATCGAAAATGCTTATACAATATGAAATGGCGTACCATCTCTGTTAGTTAACTTCACTTAAAAAACCAAATCTATACGGATATATAATAATTTATTGTGGTGGTGTATTTATGAAAAAAAATAGGAAGCCAAAGCTGAAAATATAAAAAAGGGATTTATGAAAACACAGTTACCACTACAGTGGAAAAGAAACACATTTTTAAAAGTACTAACCGGTGCTCTAGATATATTTACACACCTGCATGTTTATGTCACATCGAAATAGGAAATTTGGTTAGTTGCCAATCTGCCCTAGTACCGCTTAGCTAAACTCAACCACCTACATGACATTTCATCTCATGCCCTCAAATGTCTAAAATATTGCCCATCAACAATTTATTATCTTTCTTTGCTTTTTGGGGCTTTGATTCTGAATTGTGATGTTACACACGATTTCGAGAAGAATTTCGCAGCTTCACATTGTCTGAAATCTAAATAATAGTCTTCTGCTTACCACGCGCAGCAGTTGTGGTGACGTTATTATTATTGTCGAGAAGGACTCCGCCTTATTTAAAATATATATTTACTGATAGACCGTCCAAAATACACTTTGCAGTTGCACGGTCGTGATGAGTGATGATTCTCCTGTCATCTCTTTGTAACATAAGAATATTTTAAAATAAAGTATAATTCAGCCACAAGTCGCAAATGCGTAAGGCACTATCCTATCAGAAATGCTAAATAATTTTGCAATTCGACAGAGCGCCGAGCGCCTGTAATGCGGAATTCCAAATCTCAGAGTTATTGATACTACATTAATCTAGGGAATGTCGTGGGTGGTGGTGGGGAAACGAGCAACAAAAGTTCTCAAAAGTTTTCTTGTTTGATCCACCTAAACATGGTTTCACTCATTTCGCTCTGCAAAATTTTCGTCTTGTTCTATGCTACTTTTATTGCTGATTGATTTGTTTCAACGAGCAATAAATGTACTTGGAAAGACAAAACAAGTTTATAATTTAATAATTATGCCGTACTGCCACTTGGCAGTGTTGCATTGCCACTGAACTAGAATTTGAATGAATTGCGACATTTAATTCAATTTATAAGAGAAGAACGCAACACTATTAAAACAGTACATTAGTAAAAATGGGAGCAATAATATAAGTATGATAATGCTTTTAAATTTAGTAAGTGCATATTGCATACAATGAATCCTACCTGTTTAACCTGCAGCATCAAAGCTTCATCATGAGTTTTGTTTGTGGACTGCTAACGTATCGTATGAAACATATTGTTTTAATGAGAAATTATGGTGCACCGCTTATCATTATTAAACTGTCACTCATATCAATATCGACATTTGCAGCAACCAATTTTCTTATAAATTGGTCATGAACACCACACTGCACCACCGTCGCTTCTGCAATAACAACCAAAAGAATCTAATCAGACAAAAGTGCATGGCATGATGCAGACTAAAGTGTATGTGCAATTACTAGAAAAAAATATAAAAATGCGTGTAAATAGATTACTAGAAAAGTCAATACCGCATCGAGTCATTGGAAAAAAATAGAGCGTGAGATTTTCGTAAACAAGCAGCGGTAATTCAGAAGGATCGGCAAGGTCAAAAGGATTGTGACTATTGCTATCATTGAACAAATGCAGTTTTCTACTTTGCAAACGAGACTGTGTGTGCAATATGGCTAGTTAGTTGGTTTGTCGTAACGCTCACAATATTACGCACAACAGGAACACTGTGAGTGCACTGCTGCTGGGGTTAAAAGAAATGGTTAAAATTGGGTTTTGAGACAACACCCAACAATGTGCATGTAGATTAACTGTCAAACTATTGCAATGGTCGTGCGATGGCGGTGCGCAGAGAGAAAGAGCATGATGGTCAAAGTATGAACAGAAAGTCAAAGTTATGCAAAACATTCTGCTGTGTAATAGCATACGACGACGCTCAATGAACTTTAACAGGACAAATGAAAGAAAATGCAGTTATTTCTGAAAAATTTGAACGGTGGGCTAAAAGCAAGAGTATTGTTAGCCGGTGTGCTGACCCAATTATTAAAAATATTGACACCTCATATTACTTAATCATTATTTAATTGTGCGTGCCTATATGCGCATTGGGCAGCGTTGTCAAACTAATAATTGACATTGATCATGAGAAGTGTAAAATGAAAGAGCAGCTGAGATTAGAGAGATAGTGATGATGATGATGCTATATTAACGATGACCATGATGATGATGACGTTAACACTTTCATGATTAACGTCAAATGAGACGCGACACACAGCCAGTGCCTGAAAAGTCTTCGTGGGGCTTTGCTTGACGTAAATTACTATTTCCCTTCCCCTTGGAACGCTTGTATTTATTCTAATCACTTCATTACTATAATGGAAATTCTATATCCAGCAATAAACTTTATTTTATCTTAACTTGATACTTGATACAACACTTGATTACAAAAATAGCAGACTATTTGATTTTGAGAATGTGGCTAAAAATTATCTACCGCCTATCATCTACTAACCAGCAGCAACAGCAAATGCGCTTAACCTTCGTCGCCACCGGGTCTGCTTTTATCTTTAAGGCGAATCAAAACATACATCAAATTGCCAAAATTACAGGTTATTTGTCTTAAGAGGAGAATGTATTTTTATCGAAAAATGTTTGCATATAGACAAATCAGATGCCCTTTTAATGTTGTATATAGTTTGGGGGATGAAAGGAAATTCGTTGTGTAAGGGACCATTGCAAGTATAAACGACGAAGATCAACGGTTTCTTTACAATAATTGCAATTATTACGTGGGGATGTGCTCAAGTTTGTTAACTCCTTTACAACAAGGCAGAAAAATAACCGTGTCATTGCAATAAAGATTCTGAAAAGAACACAATGACTGCTAATAAAATGGAATGATGAGCCTCTAAAGGGGTTAGTGATTGATTGGAAAATGGAGACAATATATTGTGGTGACTGTGATGATGAGGTGCGTGTGTAACATCGCCTATGCTAAAACTGAGATGGAAAGTTGAGACTTTTGAGAGATTTATGCACGTGTTGTTTTGAGTTTGCGACGTGACAGGGCATACACACTGAACGCGCGTCACCAGTCAGTCACCAATGAATGAATGACCACCGCTCAGCGCTCTTGTAGCATGAATCTGTAGCACAAGCAAACTTTTACTAGCAGTGGTGGTGGTTCGCGGTGACGACGACGAAGATACTGACTCATTTAACGACGCGCGATGATAGTGATATTATCGTGATAATACAGTACGCACATCACGACATACATGACTGTGACACAGAATTATGATCATTATTGTGTCCCTAAATATTTAAATTTAACTATGAGCCTAAATTGGGCTCCCTTTCAAATCAAAGTGATTTCAATCTCAAGAGAATTTTACAAGATATTCATTATTACGACGCACGCAGGCCCAAACCAACCCAATTGAAGTAAAGACGAGAGAGATGCACAGATGACAGATGTGATGTGTGTGTGTACCTACGAAGAAGACTAGAATTACTGACTTTTGTTCCAAGTACAAAAAGGACACACTCCGCTAACAGTTGCTTAATGACTCACAAATTGTAATATTTACTGTCACACACAAACAAAATGTGGATGAAGATGAAATATGAGCAACCTTAACTCATTTATCATTTTAAAGTATAACTGGATTTACATATTAATAACTTGTTAGTTAAAACACGTCATTCGTATGAAAATGAATATCGTTGACTCCTATTAGATGAAAATAATTTGAATATAATAATCACATTGATTTTTTTCGTTTTCGTTTCGTTTATGCTCACGCGATATTAACAAAAGTGGTAATCAAATAACTTATTTATGATCGTTAATCCTGATTCAGTTTGTCTAACTATTATCTGCACTACACTCACAATGACCCATGAATGTTTTCATTGACTGCACTGTCCGTGTCCTCCCTTTTTCTGTTCAGGAGTACCAATGGTAAAAGATGTTAAACCTTGAGTCACTTTGCCAATTCCAATTTCCAATCAATCCTGTCCCTGCAGTGTTGTAAATGTGTTGTTTCTTGGAGGCGGTTCCGCCGCACACCTCAGTTTAGTTGGATTATTCGATAATTGTCTACAGCAGAGCAGAAGCCATGTAAAGCAGCAGGTGTCTTGTCAAAGTACCTATAATATTGTTTATAGAAATTCTAATCATTGCTTTTATGAGTAACTGATGCATGCATCATATGAGACTTGATGGAACCTTCTTCATTTGGGCAGATTGTTACACACTACAAATTCAAATTTCTACAGTTTTCCTTCGCAATCTATCTATAGGTACGTTGTATGATAATTTGATCGGTCACGTCACAAGAAAACGGAAAATCGGTAATTTGAGCTTAGATGGATGACCCTGTTAAACTGAATTTTTAAGCGTACTGTCGCTTGAAAACAAGCATAAATCGTTGATTCTTTTTGACTAGACCTGTCTAGTTTCCAAAACCAATGTACGCCAATTGGGCATCAGATTCTAAGAATAGTAGCAGAGTTTTTAAGAATAACGCAAATAACTCTAAACTCGCTCCATTCCATATTGGCAATCGTTATTTGAAAAATTCTTTGTTCGTCAACGGTCATACAAAAAAGGTTGTCATTGGTTAATCAAATTGGTTGGTGCAGTATGCCATCATGTGACGGTAAAGTCTATATGTAACTTCGGCTTTGAACAATAAAGGGCACCCTGTTCACTGACATGCTGCAATACCATCACTTAAATTGATGGTGGTGTGTCTGCTTTAATCATGCGCTGTATTTACATTGAGTGCCCTTTTCCATTTCCAACATTGGTGGATGTGAGCGGCGGTGCCGGCGGCGTGGCATTTGACTTGGGTGAGATGAAGAGCTTGCTGGCATGACTATACTAGCCACATAACGCCTACTGCTGCGAAAAGCACATGATGACACTAACGGTAACAAAACAAAATGCTCAGAAGCGGCACTGTACTATTGGCTGATGTAATATCTAACTGGTTCAATGTGTAATGCTAAACTGTGTAATCCCATTGTCGTTGAATCGACATCATCATAGTGAACTTTTTGTATCGCTGCTTCATTCACTCATTCATGGGAATAGGGTGGTTCCGAACAATTTCCAGCGTATAAAAGCATCATCAAGATCGTTGTATTTTCACACTCAGCATCATCTCTCTGTTCAGTAACAACCTCTTCAATCTACTAAGTTTTTTTGAGTTTTCAACTCTTCCTCAAAAACCATCAGCATGAACTCCGTAAGAAGGATTCAGAATTTTTCATTTTCATCTTACGTCGTACTGTGAATTCGGTTACCAATTCTTTACAATACAACAACTAATTGCCCTTTGTGTTTTGTGAAAACTGATTAGGCCGTTGTCTTCTTTGCCCTCATCGCCGCTGCTTCCGCCGGAGTCGTCGCTCCCGGACTCGCTGGAGTCGTTGCTCCAGCTGCGTACGCTGCGGCTCCATTGGGTTACTCCCACGGACTTGCTGCTGTATGTAGAAAACATTATTTTATATTTTGTGGCATTGTGTCATTGGTTGCTGCAATGACGCAAATGGACAAATCATTGTGCCAAATGCGCTGGATATAGTGATTGCTGTGAACATTTTTAAAATCTGAAATTCCATGCGGAATATCCTGTAACATTTCCTTTTGTGAACGTATACTCTAGGGGGTTACTCAGCGAGCGCTCGCACCATGATTTGATTCCAAGTATTTAAATGTTTGTGCCTTTATTCTTTCAAACTAAAGTCTTATGGCTATCCTGCTGCTTACCAGACCGCCGTTGCTGCCCCAGTCGCTTACGGAGGTTTGGCCCATGGATACGCTGCCCCTGTTGCTAAGGCCATCGCTGCCCCAGTTGCTTATGGAGGTTTAGCTCATGGATACGCTGCCCCAGTCGCTTATGCCGCCCCAGTTGCTAAGGCCATCGCTGCCCCAGTCGCTTACGGAGGTTTGGCCCATGGATACGCTGCCCCAGTCGCTTATGCCGCCCCTGTTGCTAAGGCCATCGCTGCCCCAGTCGCTTACGGAGGTTTGGCCCATGGATACGCTTCCCCTCTTGCTTATGGAGGAGTTGCTGCCGTAAGTTAAAAAAAATTGTCCAGTGAAATTTCATTGATATATTTTATATTCTAACCATCTGTTTTACTTCGCAGTATGGAGCTCCAGCCTACGCCAAAGCCGTCGCCCCCGTTGCTGCTTACGGAGGACTTGCTTACTAAATAATTTATTGAATAATAGCAATTATTGTTTTAAATCTATTTAAGACCCTTGAAAAGTATTGTCCTATTTTTATACGTTTTTGTTACTTGCTTGCTACCCCAAAAGTATTTGACATGTTACCCCGTGAAATATGCAAAGAAGTATACTCGTCACTATTGTCCATGCCGCGTTACACAGATTGTTATTCGAGAATAAAGTGATGTATTAAAATTAATCCATCATGGTGAGTGTGCAGTATTATTGAAATCTATAGATTTCACAGCATATTTGCTCTTCATAAAAGTTTAAATTTGCATAATGATAAATAAAACGGTGTAATCCATCACAGGTCACAGGGTCCACCCCCACAACTCCCATGACACCTGTCCGTTTGGTCTGAATTTCAATAGGATACATTGTACTGATCAAAGATATTTGTATGCTTGCCAAGTTTGAGCGAAACCCGTCAACTCCCTCGAGAGTTATCATGATTACGGACAAAAAAACTGATCGCATAAACTACTTTCAGCATTAAAATGCTTTCCGTAGTTAATAATTTATCTGTTCAAGGTTCATATAAATCCAGACATTTATTTTTAATATACCACATTCACCTTCATTTCACAAGATCCCGAATATGCACTGTTGGCGATCGAGAGAAGTGATTAAATGAAGGCATAATAGATAGCGATGGAGATTATCCGATTTTGAGACAGTCCTGTGGCGCTAGAAAATAGGACAGCTCGTACTTAACGGAACGAGGGGTGTGGATGTTACGTGTATTTTGCTATGCGTAGCAAAATCATTTATTCGTAAACCCCTTCAGTGGTAAAAAAACATTTCTGTAAATGCGTCTCACTTGCTTGTGTTCAGTTTAAAATATTGTACAGTCTAGCTTAAATGTAATTTCACGCAATTTATTAGTGGTTTATTCACACAGTAAATACATTTTTTGAGGAAAATGTCAGTTGTATGTTGTATGTAAGTGACGATTCTATTTTCTTGAAAAAGCAAAGATACAACCCATATGTATCCTTTCCAAAGAAAGAACTAAAAAATTCCTGTTCCCACTTTTCCTTATTCCCCCAAGGAGGATGACCCACCAAACCCATTTTCATTACTGTTGGATATAGAGCGACATATCCTTCGAATGCCGTTTGAAAAATTACAACATTCCTATTCGTTCTTGATTTTTCTTACTGTTCTCCACACTTCCTCTCGGGGAATGACCTTTAGAATCCATTTTCGTTGCTATTAGATATATAGCCCCGTATATTTTGAATACCGTTGGAAAAATTATAATATTACTATTCCTTCAAGATTTTTCTCACTTTCCCCCTCATTTCCGCCCTCTACATAGCCCTTCTTCGACCTTATAGTATAGCTTTTGAGAATACGAGAACAAGAATATAAAGATAGGTGATAGTGATGAGTTCCATCCCTGTTTCCATGATTTCTCATAGATTTGCAAGGTCGCCTGGGGTCCGTTTCACAAAGCGACTAGTTGACTATGACTTGTGACTAGTGATGAGTCCAGTTATTTGGAA
>JAHZNE010003908.1:0-10225 GCA_027744055.1 Callyntrura sp. NNG-2020
TATGCCAATGCACGAAAAGAAAGCTAATCGGTTGGTGTATTAAATGCACTAGGTACCTTTCTCAAAAGTTGACAAGAGCAGCTGCTACAACGCCAGCAATAAAATTGTGAGGGTGTATCTATATGACATTTACAGAGTGTACATGTTTCAACTTATTCCACTCGTAGATTATAGCCTGAATATGTATTGTTAATAAATCCATAGAAAGCGGGGCTGCTTAATTTTTTGATAGAATTGAAGCATTAGTATATTACAATTAGCATGTCGCCATCATACCACAGTAATATTACAAGATTTAAATATTTGAAATGCTACATTCATCTTACACGCTTTTGGTTTATAGCCTAAATATATATTTTCAATACAGTCTTATAAAGCGAAACATTTAATATTTTGGTAGCATTTAACCAACAGTGACAAACATTCGTAGCGTTAGTATTTTATAATTAGCATGATACCAGTTGTACTAATAAACTATCTAATGTTTCCACGCCATAGTACCACAATAACATTATAAGCTTTAAATATTTCAAACAAATCCTTCAACTTCTACGATTCAAGGATTGCAGTCTAAATATGTATTGTAAATAACGCCATAAGCAAAAATGTTCACACAATTCAATGCTTTGAAACGTTAATGGAGTAAGTACCAATGGAGTTTAAGAATGCCGTTTTCACTTTTTCTTGTATTTTTCTTTGCCGTTTTATTTAATGAAAGGAACTACTACGCCTTTAGTAAGACAACAAGGTTTAAGTCACGTTCTATAAAACAATATGCCTGATCCTGTATAGTAATGCATATACCATTCTAATAAATGAATTAAATGAGGTTTAAATTTTTTTGAAGAATACTAATAAAAAGGACAATGCAGTATTTCAGATTAAATTTGCTAAAATAAGATCCAGCATAAACAAATCAATTTTATCTTTGGCCTACATTTTTGTACAATTGTTGTACGCCTGAGGTCTAAGGTGATTTCAAAACACCATTAAAATGTCCCAGACAGTACTCGTACTGGGTGGACGAACAGGAACACCGACAATGCCTTGAATTAAAGAGAGTTTCTACAAAATGTTTACTTTTGCCAGTATGCGCATCAATAGTGTCAGTCGTTGCTTGCTTAATTGAATAGGTATATATTTTAAGCTGTAACTATAACCAAACAATTGTAAAGGGTTATTTCATATTTTGTTACGTACAACGTGTTTGAAGTAACGCCCAAACTCTTTGGTAATCTTCGTTGTGTTCCGTTACATATAAGGAAAAATATAATAAAATAGATATTGGAAGTGAAAGCTTGTCTTTCAAATATGAATCGTAAAATGGTCGGACCTAAAAGGCAAATAAATTATTCTGTTTGACTTATACCTGAACCTACGTCACATTCGACTACATTGATCCTAACATTTTTTCGTTCTTCTAATAATGACACAATATTGACACATTCTAAAATGCAAAATACTCATAGAATCTTTCAACCTTATTTTCAACGGAATACACGATAATTATTGGCATTTTGCATTTTGTCATATCATAGCAACTTATTTCTACACCTACTAACCATCTTCGATCTACCAGTCATTCATAGAAAAATGCTGTGCATTTTAACAAAGTTCGTTGCCCTTAGCATAATTTCTGCCAAAGTTCCTTCATCCATATGTTTCAAGCACGGTGGTTTTCCTATCGGAAACTTGCAACAATTGCCTTCTTCACTCAGACCAAATATGCCAGTTGATTTACAACAAAAAGTGTTTCGAGTGAGTTGTTTTGACAACGCCGTAAATTCCGTTCTGAAACCAACTAAAGATGGTCAATGGAACTTGACATCCGGCGTTTTTGCCTACGCCTTGCAAACTTTGATGCAAAAACTAAACTTTTCCGTACATCTACTCCGAAGCCACGGGCCCGGAAATTTTGACCCAACAACTGGTGTGTGGTCAGGGGCTATAGGAAAAGTAATTGCCGGTCGAGCCGACCTTACAGTAGATCTTGTCAGAAATATACAGCGTAACGCTGTCTTAAGTTTCTCCACCTCGGTGCATTACGACTGGATAACTTTTACTACCGGTATCAGTGCCAGAAAACGTTCGTGGCAGTCTATCTACTACCCTCTTCAGAAAAGTGTATGGACTGCTTGTCTTTGCATTCTGCTACTAACTGCTGTGATATTATGGGGATGCAATACAATTTATGTTTATCAACAAAGCGATATTAATATACTGGGAGGAATTTTGGAGTACATAATAGCGACTTCACTAGATCAACCAAAAAAGGTTGGTTGTAAAAAGTTTTCCTGCGGAGGAACGTTGATGGTGTGTTTTTGGCTGGGATTTCAAATTTTGATTGCCACATGCTATCGTTCCAAAATTTTGCAATCTTTAACTGTTCCTGTGCTTGACACACCTATTATGTCATTTTCAGAAATCGTTAATTCCGACCCAGAAAAATATAAATTAACTTTACTAACTATATATGGAGCGGAGTATGACCTATTTAAACATTCAACCAATCGTATGATTCAGTCAATATTCCAGCGGTTGCAATTAGCAGGAAAGAGCTTTAGCTGTATTAACCAAAGTGTCGGTTCAGTGACTAATATATGCATAGGATGGAAGTCGGATATGGATTATGTAATGAATCAAAATATGGCGGGGCAATACGACATAATTCCGTTGAGAGAAGGACTGGACACAATTGAGTTTACGTCATTGTGTTTCGCTTTTTCTAAAGATTCTGACTATTCTACGGTGTTTGACGTGTATCTAAGCCGATTCCATGCAGCAGGATTGACTAAAGAATGGGCGGAAACCAGTAAATTGGTGGTTAGAAAGGAATCCAGAGATACAATATTAAATCGAGTGGAACTGCAAATCCTCTCGACGGCGCCTAAAAAGATTGTATTTTTACACTTGTCGGGCGTTTGGTTAGCGTATGGAGTGGGTGTATTGATTAGCAGTGCAGTTTGTTTTCTGGAAGGTTTTGTGAAAATTCGCCCCCGGCGTAAGATGTATTTTAGAGCTGCTGCTCGTCACACGTGATGCCAATTAAATATAACCCATTTCTTCGGTAGTTTAACTAAATTGAGTGCTGCCGTCAAGCGAAATGTTTTTTCATGTTTTATAAAATAAATATTTGTATATGTTTGAAAATGACATATGCTAGATATAGTTAACAAATAATGTAAATAATATCTGCTAAAACGAGTGACAACTAGACAATTTAATGCCTACTGCTGCCAACTTGTAATTTCTGTGAAGTGGTTTGATGTCAAATGTTTCCCAGGATAAATGCTAGTGTTGTCCTCATTAAAACTGTAGAACCTGTAAATGTGTACTTGTTTTTTACACGTGCTATTTAAAGTGTACCTATACTTTGGTAATGAATAAATAATGTTGTAGGGAAGACCAACACTTTTATTGTATTATGAATTTGACCTTACGTCCTAGTATAAGCTTATAATTGACTATAAATGAAAAATACAATTTAAAATATTCAAAAAGACTGCGTCTGAGAGCAATGGAGAAGAAATTCACATTCTTAATTTTTATAGATTTTTGAATCCTTGAAAAATTACGTATTTGCTCCGGGCACAAAAACGGCCACAGCAGAGACGGTGACTCCTATGGCGATTTGGTGTGTTCTCAACGCTCAGGAAGCAATATCAACGGCATAAGTAAATATAACATTTGTATACATCTTCAGCAGGATCCACTTATACAAAAGGATTTACTTGGTTTTTCTCAATATTTTATTTTATTTTAAAAATGATAAGTAGTACTACAATTATATTATGTTTCAACTAACTTACATGAGCGATTTTGTCAAGCACTGGTAAAGCAATAATATAGAAGGTTCTGACGCTGAGCTTATTAAAAGTTTGAGTTATATAGTACATTTGTTTATGTTGTCAAATTTTTAAGATTATCGGTTTTTTAAATAGATAGAAAATATATTTCGGTGACAAAAGCGCAGTATTGCATAGCCATATTGAGATTGATGTAAGATGAAACTATTGGCTGGTCTTGTTGAATATTATATATATATGCATTGTAGCACACGATGGAACGCTCTTATGTAAATAACTGCAAAATTATAAGTTATTTGCATACTCCGCATCATGACCTGACATTTGGGTTTACTTGGCTGTCATAAGAATTAAATTAATAGTGCAGGTGATCATAAACTGAAAAATTACCGCTGGCGTCTGCCTCTCAAAAAAGTTATTTTTGAAGAAGCAAATTTTTATAGAAGGCAAGCTTGCCCACACCCTTTGGCACATTTTAGCCGCAAACTTATTCCCATGCGCGATAGACCCATCTACAACAGAACAAAGGGATCCATGACACAAGGAGGCTTTCAGCACAGTGGAGCTAATGTTAACCAAAATTGCTGCATGAAACGCGACTAAAACCACCGTAGTTCCGAACCACACTCCCACACCAAATATCATGACTGTGAGCGTTCCCAAAGAAGAAAACCGGGTTAGCAGCAAAAATGCAGAAGCCACAAAGACAGTTGGTCCCATGATTATAAATCCCGGAATGACAGACCATTGGTGCAATTGGTTGTACATGGACCCCAGTATCACTATTTCACGGTACATCTTTAGCACACGTTGGGCCGAGTGAATATTGTCAGAGCGTTCAATTTTACTAAAAAGTAACAACAAACCAACTGTAAATTGTCTTGCATTTATAAGCGGCGTTTTATTTATTATGCGAATACCAACCTTTCAAATAACTTTAGCGCCATCACAATGCAAACAGGTAGGATCATCAAGCAAAACAATACCGCCAAAACCAACATGTTCATCAGCATTCGCCATGTGACGTACGTGTACCCAGTAACCAGTAACCGAACTCCAAGTGAGATCAGATGGAAGGGATTTTTGAGTTCCGGTAAAGTTGGTAGGATGCTCCATGGAGCATTCCAAAAGACCGCGGAGCTCAGGGCGAACAGAAACCCCTCATTTAGAATCGTCAAACACGCCAATTTAACCATAATACAGACCAACTTACAAGGAAATGTGGTGTGAATGACGCGTTTGTCTGAAAACGAAAATAAATACGATTTTTAAATACCGGAAATGTTACGTTAATTTATTAGATACTTCTAGTTAAAATACCTGATCTTGTTTCCACGTGGCGATTTTCAAACCACAATATTTGGTTGAATAGCCTGCATATTCCCTCCGAGTAGTTTCGGTAAAAGTAGGTGAGAAACAAGGTTGTACTCATGCACACGATTCGCCAAACATCCAAAACTCGATCCACGAGACTGGCACTTTCAAAGTGGGCTTTGTAAAAGCAAAAGATCAATGCCAAGATAGAAATTACGTAGCAAGATTTGGAATAGTGAGAAAAAAATCTAGTACAATGTGCAAACAAAGTACTAGTGCCCGTAAACTTGATAAAAAAGGGACTACGGAAAGCACCCAAATTGGCGGTATTCAAAAGTTTGATGCAATATTGGATCTCGAAGAGAAGACCCGAAGTAATTAACATTTTGGGGGAGGGTGTCTCTTAATCTGGTTTGAGAAGTGTAGAAAAATTTCAAAAGAGAGTCAAAGTAATATTGATACCGTTCACGGCTATTGTGTGTTACTGGTCTCAGACAACGTTCACTGGCGCAAGTTTAAATGAGTCTAACCAAAAATTAGGTTGTATCTTCCTCGAGCACAGAAATATAATCAATAATATACTACTGTATGCGATGTTGTTCAAAGGACATATGGTTGACCGATAATGAAAATTTGATAAAGTTTCCCTACAAAAGTACATAAATGATGCAAAGAATAACATTCTATCAGTTTCATCCTCGGGGTTGCTTTCCCCTACTGGAGAACCGCATTATAGAAAATAATATCGTTAATATGATATGATTAAAGAAAGCGCATATTTTATAGGGTTACGGCTATCAAAATGGACTTTAGTAGAGCTTGTGTAAATATTTGCTCTAGCACAGTTTGTCTTGTAGGTATTCAAAGGAGCACGTGGATGACAGCTCTTCTAAGCGTTATATAATTTGGGTAAACATTAATGCAAAAAATTGGATTTTATATAAACAGAACATAACGAATGTCCATTCTGATTAAATAAACCTAAAGACAGGCAGACTATCCAACAAAAAGGTAAAGATTGGCATCTGATTGACAATTAGACTAATGGAGAGCGTGTCTCACTTTTTAGGCAAAATGTCAAACATATTGTTTCATGTACTTACAGTTATCATAAGGGGGTTCATATAAACATGGATCGATAAATAATCACAATGCAAATGATAATTATCAAATATACCGACTGGTTTTAAATCATCTGTGTTGTCTTTACGTTCATCAATTTTTACGATCTTATTAGGATTCTGTAAACTTTTTGTCTTCCTTAATTTGGAATTAAAAATGGTGAAACTTAATAAATTTTACTTTTGAGCGTACCTTCTCACTGCGGATCCGTAAATACTTGATTTTTAACGCTCATTTTTATTAGATGAACCTAATACATATTGAGTGCGATGTGACACTTATGAAATTATTTGTAAATTATTATGATACTTAAAATTAAACTCCGATTTACTAGATATTTATGCTTTCACCAAGACAAAAAAGTCGATATGATTTGGAACATTGCATTGCAATTTCTTATTTCTGTCGGGCTTCCAGTTTTGTATTCTTCACTCAATCAAGTATGATATGAACATTATGAAACTTTTCTACACTTTCTAATACATCCACTACCAGAGAAGGAAATACGACGCCAATACGCAGCTATTACAACTCCGGATATCGCGCTACACCACATATACGTTTCCACCTACGGCTTACAAAACTGTACAAGTTTCTTGCTGTTTCTTCATTTTCTTTGTTATGCATCTTACTAATTTACTCAAAATCCTTGAACCGTAGATTGTGGTTGTGCAAAACATGTCAAGCAAAACGTTTGCTCAATTGCATTATTAATGAAATAAAAGCAATTACAAGTGAACCTCTGGTTTGGTAAAATAGTGCCATTAAATACATGAAATGTATGCACTATCGGTTATTGACGTACCATTTGTCCAAGGTAACCCAGTTTTACACAACTGTTTTATCTACACCATTTATCGTTATCTACAGTAAAATCACTTACGCTTTTGCCAACAGCACAAAATCATTTTTCTTGTATGTGAACGCTTTTAAATATACTAACGATGTGTAAAGTTCAATCTTGCAAACTTTTCGTTTATCAGGACATGCATCTTGTTTAATGGTAACTTTGTTGACAACAAGGTTACAAAAGCTTCAAATACGGTCAATGTTATAAATAATTATTACTTATGTATTTATGAATAATATTAGTTTTATTTAACGCATGATTTTTGAAACCTCGATTACAAATACAAATATGCTAATTAATAAACCCACCACAAGAACTAACCAAACCCCTTTTAAATTATTTACAGAAAGTTCTTGATTGTTTGTTGATGATTCACACGATAACAACAATTTGTTTCTTGACTTGTTGCTATTTTCTTCTTGTTGTATTGCCCAATACGTTAATACTGTCCACTGATTCATTAGTCCCATAGCGTGAAAAACACCAAGGAATCTATCAAAGACAACGTAATATTCTGAGTCCTTTCGAAATGCAAAATTGTCTGTCCAGAATCCTAACTTGTCCAGCTCATCTTTCTGCTTCTCAATATTCCCCGTATAAATGGCACAGTCAACTTGGAAACTCCATAGAATACATGTCTGCCATGGCAATTTCCTTGCGTTTTTAATACATTCCTCACTGTCTGGCTCAAAGTGAAGTCGTTTTAGGATTGAAAGTAACGTAGGGTTAGTTGACTCATGAAAGAAGGCGTAGTTAGTTCCAAACCGAGTGTACAACGTCACGTTGTATACATCTGGATCAGACTCCGCCATTTCTCTAAATGATTGTAAGGGTCTTCCCAAATTCGGAAATGTAACAGCAAACAATAACTTGCATCGATACGTCGCCGCAATAAGCAGTTGAAACAAAAGCCAAGCTGAGATAAGTAACATTACATCGAATGGTAATGCAGGGCGGGATATTCGCTTAGGCTGTTCTAGCGAAGATGCTATCAAGAAGTGCACAATATAATAGGCATCACTTGTTCGATAAAATAAAATCAAGAAAATCGACATTAAAAGTAAAGTGCCCCCAAACAAGGCCCACACACTGCCCTGTAAAGGGCGATATATAGACTTCCAAGAATATTCGGCTTTTTCTGTGCCAGAGATAAATGTCAACCAGGAGTACACCACAGAACCGGAATAACTGATGACATGATTTCTTTGAATGTTTCTGGTTATATCTACTGCAATATCAGCCTTTTCTGCCAGTAATTCTCCAATGGCCCCGGACCAAATACCAGTAATAGGATCAATATTACCGTACCCGTTGGCGGGAGTAATATTTATGGAAAAATTTAGCTTTGGTATTAATGTCTGCAGGACAAAAGCAAACACGCCAAAGGAAAACGTCCGTTGTCCATTTTGTTGCTGTCTTGCATACGAGTTTATATAAGATGTATTCGGCCAACTTATGCGAAGAATCTTTCCCTTTAAATTTAAATGTTGTTCGTTTAAAGTTTGAGTCTGCCGGTCAAAAAGGGGAATATGTTTAATCGGGAAACATGGCTTTGACATGATCAAAATGAGAAATTGTGTTTTATTGCAAAGTCTCATTGTATATTTTTACGGAAATGCAGTTTATCTTTACAAGGGTCAATGTTATGAATTTAGGTCTTATATTAGTGAGCCAGAAACATTGCTGAACATTAACGTTCAACGTTCTGCAATTACATACACTAACACTTGGTTATCTACAATGTTATATCATCGCAACAGAAGAATTGCATACGTCTGTAGTGTTGTACTTTGCCAAATACCTTCGAATAGGACGTGTCTATGAATAGCATTAAGGTAAAGACTAGTTTCTCGTTGAAATTTGTCTTTCAAGGGCAAGGCTGCCGCTTTGTACCGTTGCTTTTAGAACATTTTATCATTGTATCGGGCCATCGGTAGTTTACTGTCAGAGATTAGATGCGAATGTGCCATTATAATCGTCAATGCTCTTAAAAATGACAAGAAATGGAGTGTTAAATAATACATAAATGATAAATAAGAGTATACTAGAAACGATTTAATGTTAATTCCTCCAGTTTAAATTAATAAATCGGTATATTGTTAACGGTTGATCTACAAAAATCCTTTGAGTAGCCATCATATCACATTACTACATTCCGTAATACATAATCATTATTTTTCAAATTTGTATTTACACAATATATATAAACGAAAATCCTTTGAGTAGCCATCATATCACATTACTACATTCCGTAATACATAATCATTATTTTTCAAATTTGTATTTACACAATATATATCAATGCAGTATGCTACGCTTCAAATAATTTTCCTTTGATGCAAACTCTCAAAATCGTTCAGTTACGTTGAAGCCAAGGACGTTCCAGAAAAACCAACTATCGTAACATTGTGCACCACCAGATATATATCGAAGTGCGAATGGTTACCCTATTAGAATTCATCATGATATGCCATCGTTGTTACAATTTTGAATGGTCAAATGCGTTTATGAATTTGTTACTTAAAAATATAACTGATACGGTACAGTCCTTCATTTATTAAGGCATTTATCAATATATTTAGTGTTTACCTTTTCAGTCAACATATTCTACTGACACCTTGAAAAGCTGGTTTATCTTGCAGTACTTACAGGACATTGCATTAAACCTGGAAATTGTGCTAAATTCGTATACTATAATGTAACATTTACCAAAATTCTATTAATATTAAGGATTCGCGTGTGTTTATTGCTGCAAACTAAATAATGTCTACTCGATATATCTACGTCTACATATAAATGTTTTGCTAATGCCTTATGTACCACTTAATTACGGTGAAGGTATTTAGTAAACATTTTTATGTGCGGTGAGTACACGTACACCAGAACGTTGGAAATTGTTGTATCTGTTCAAGATTCATTATTTGTAGGTAGAAGCTTTGACCATTTAGAAAACAAAAATGAGCTGCTTAATTATGAATGATTATTACAGTGCATTTTAATATCCCACATGAAAGTGTTATATAACCACCCAACAATTCATATTCAGCGCAATAAAAAGGCTAGATCTAATAACGCTATTCAAACCCGAACAACACGATATGAGTTGTACACGTGAAATTTTAGGGAATTATAG
>JAHZNE010003909.1:0-12610 GCA_027744055.1 Callyntrura sp. NNG-2020
TGTCGGGTAGTTCTACGGATGAGGTGATGCCGTCGGGCGACTTCTAAATAGAAATCGGGCGACTTCTAAATAAAAATCGGGCGACTTCTACATGCCGCACTGCATTACTATTACATAATGTTTTTTCTTTATAGACACTTCCAGGCAAGACGGGAATAGAAAGCGCAATGCTTCTTTATGAGATACTTTTTCAACGTAAAAAGGCCTATGAAACGTTGATAAATGCCTTTAAAGAATCGAATCAATCAGGCGCCCTGGAAATTCTTGAGAGACATGACGTTCAATACAAAGATTTCCGACAAATTAAATATGACAAAAACAATCTTATTGGGTCTGGTAGCTTTGGTACTAAAGTCTTTGGCGGGGAATTCGGAGGAAGAGAAGTAGCTGTAAAAGTTTTAAGTACCCAACTGGTCAAATCCACAGTTGCTCAAAACGAAATTAAAATTTTACTGAAGGTTGACTTCCATCCGAACGTAATTAAATATTTCACTGCTGAAGGTGACGACGATCTTGTATATATAGTTCTAGAACTGTGTGTAATCAGCCTTCAGGACGAAGTTAAGATGAAAATGATTAATTTGAAAGATGCTGACGTTCTAAAGAAATGTGCAGCCGGACTTAACCATCTCCATAAACATAAAGTCTAAAGAAATAGCAGAGGGATATTCCAGAGTTACCGCCAGTGGAGTAAATGGCACCAGAGAGTGGACCGCTCCAGAACTTCTAAAGTGTTTAAAGCTGGACACTGCACAATGCGTCCCTTCAACAATGGTTAATCAATATATATAAAAGGTGATTCCGGCGGCGGCGTCCCTGCTAATGATTAAGCTAATTACGAAGTAGTCCCCAGTAAAACACACATTTGAAACCCGATTGGGTTAAGAGTTGGTACATGGGTGACGACACCACACGAATAGAATGACCAACATTCCGAGTCTATTTTTTCTAGATAAGGTCGGTCCTCGTGTCGGCCTGACATGCTAATAAATGGTATTTCTTCTTACGTTTGACACCACCACCAGCCTGCATGTTGCTGAGAGTAAGTTTGTAGGATGGATTGCAGGTTACATGAGTCAATTAAATCGAATGGATGTGAAGGCAAAAGTTGCGGTAGCTTCATATAAGAGAACCGGTAGGGTTCGACGAAGCTTCTTTTCAATGAGCTTAAATGCACTTTCTTTAACAACATAAACATTTGAAACCCCATTAGGCTGAACGTTGGCGCACTGCTGTCAACGCAGACTCAAAATATAAAACTGGAGACCGTATAGGGCTAATTTCATTCACAATGATGCTATTGAATATCGCCACCACCGCAATCACCCTTTATAAGCATTAGTTTGTTGGGCAACGTTGGCTGGCTTTCTAGTATATGCAATATATGTTGAAATTTCGTTGCGGAAAATTAATTTTGGCTGGGGTTGATACATTTTCAGAGCTATCAAACAGACATATTCTCCATGTGATGCATATATTACTTTACCTTAACAAAAGGCGGCCATCCCTTTGGAGAGGACGTAGAAATTTTGGCTAACATCAAGAACAACAAGATGAACCTCTGCATCTCTGATGTGGCAGATGAGTGGTTATCACTTATTAAACTTATGATATCCCACGATCCATCCGAAAGGCCCTCAACTGAAGGAATTTTAAAGCATCAGGTGTTTGTGTCAGCAGACACAAATCCAGTTGGAAATGAAGAGAGTTTGAAGCTCACTTCAAAATCCCTATATAAGGTGTCATTACCCACATCAAAAAAAGTGGTAATTACAATAGATGTGAACGAAGGGATGCAGAACTTAAGCATAGATACGACGTCACCTACAAAAGAAGTAGAATCGACAAATATATTGAAACCAGAAAGCGGAGAACACAGTACACCCGGTAACGTGGCTCCCAATGCTAACTTATTCGTTGGAAATGATGAGGTATCTGCTGAGAAAAGTTTACAGACGACAAGCGCTAGAGTGGAAGAGGCATCAGAGAATTCGCAGACTTCCAATAACAGTGAGAACGAGGCACCACTTAAAGAGAATTCGCACCCTTCCAGCGACAGTGAGGTTGAGGTATCGGTTGAGGAGAATTCACTAAACAATCACGCAGAGCTGCTAAATAAGAAAAAAAGAGATCCCAATAAAAACCTCTCCTGAGGGGGTCTCTAGTGACATGGCAGATGTAAATACAAGGACGTACTACTGGATTAAAAAATTTCACTTAAAGTATAACAAGTGTCGCCTAAAAAGTAAGATAACGCTTAAAATCAAATTCCTGAAGAAAATGCGCCAAGAAGAGATTTTTAGTGTATTTTATTTAAACAAATGCGTGAGCACAAAATTCATTTACAAGTACACAATGATCAAAGAATTATTCATTAATGGGCAATTTGTAAATTGTAACTTTTCTCTATTTTTTAGATTTTGTTAAAAAAGCAGCAACGAGACTTCAAAATACTCGAACTGCCTTTCGTAAGGGGAGACTTCTACAACTATTTAATGACAGAGCTCAATGAAACTAACCAGCAGGAGGCATACTCTATCCTGGCCGAAGGATATCTCAAGATGGATAAATGGAGCAGTTCCAACGAAACACCAATTGTCAACACTGACTTCCACTCATTGGCTGAAGCTATTGGATACAATTGCAATGTAACCCTTTTACAAGAACTTTTCGAGGTCGAAGACAACCGGGCTCTACTCTTTCAAGCAAATGATCGGGGGTTTACGCTTCTGCATCTTGCAGCGGAGTGCGGTCATATTGAAGCTATAAACTATTTAATTTCGAACAAAATTGACATAAACAGTAAAAACGTTCAAAATCTAACTCCGTTGCATTTGGTTGCTTGTAAGGGGGGCGATTCCCTTGCGGTGACCAAAGTTCTGTTGGAGTATGGGGGAGACCCATCCGCCAGAGACCTACATGACCGTACAGTTGCATTTCGGGTATGTCTTAATTTATTACCGGAGGAATATCACGCTTGGGTTGAGTTTATGATTAATAAGGGGCATAAGGACCTATTTTACCAAAGAGACTGCAATGCAGATACACCAATTTCGTATGCGCTGCAAAACATCGAGATATGGGAGAAAACTATAAATCTCATTTCATCAGAACTGAGCTTCAATTTTAACACTACTAACGGCAACGGCAGTACGCTTCTTATGTTGGCAGCGGAGGGAGGTCAGCGAAAAGCAGTATTGGAACGTATAGTGGAATTTGGAGGCAATATAACAATGAAAGATAACATAGGCAGAAATGTCCTACATTATGCCGTCGAGTATTGTAACGTTGAGGCGATCAAGTATTTTTTATCTATTGAAGCTGACCCAGACGCTACTGATAATTGTATGTATACACCTTTGCACAACTTGCATCTATGTCATATGAATCATATTAAGATAACAAAACTGTTTGTCGGTCATCAAGCTAACCTGATTGCAAAGACCAATGCAGGCGACACAGTGGCACACTTTTTTAGTCGAGAAAGTGAATTGAAAAGTGAATACTTGGCGTGGAAAGAGTACATAAAGAACCTTGGATACGCCAATTTATTTAAAACAAAAAACTTTAAGGGAAAATGTCCACTTTAGCAAAAAAAACATTACTTGTCCATATATTCCACTCACAATTTTAATATTTGACTCTTAGTTTGAGGTCAACAAATTAGTAATTTATTTGTCTGTTCCCTAAAGCCGTGTAACAAATCATAGTTTATGATAAATTAATTAAACACATGTTCTTGTAAATGGTCGTACCGTTATGGGTTGATATAGTGCATGCCAGCTACATCGTTGAACCTCTTTGAAAAGAAAAAAAGATACTGTAACAGCTCAAGTGTAACCTAAGTACTGCGATACCACATAGTGTACCTCAATTAACTTTGTTAATCATTTTAATTCACACATTTTATATTGACTTTAAGCAATTAAACGAGCATTTGTAATGGTACAACTACTTTGCAAAAACTGTGTTACATTTTTCGATCAATGACGTCAGCTAGCAGCAAACGTATTTTGATGGTATAAGCATTAACATAAATGACACAACACATATTACGTGGATAGCACAAAACAAAGATAGTGCACTGTAAAAGAGCGCAATCACATAACATTATTTTCATTACGCTACCGAATCATCTCACTGACTGAGTCATTCCTTTAAAGTGAACCGTTACGACAACATATAAACCTTATGGCAATATTCAACAGCCGATTGAACGCACATTTCGTCATTGAGTTCCCATGTCCCTCTCCGCAAACGAGAATACTCATCGCCGAGGTCTTCAAACATGAAGTGAAGAATATGTTGGAATTTTAAAGAATGCAAAATTATTATGTAATTAAGGAGTTTTTATTATCAAAGGATCAATGATTGCAACAAAATTTTGTTTTATAATACAACGATAAATTGAATACGTTTCCATAAATATAACATAATGGTGAACAAGATGTTACTTACATACAAATACTTATTAAAAATTAAATGTCTTAATGAACAATACATCAACTATTAAATCAGATCAAAATGCATGATTAAATGCTGTATAAATAAACATTTTGTTTCAAATAAGTGTTCTAGAAGGTGTGGCATGAAATAGATTATAATACACGGCTTATAATTATTATTGAGGACAGTGTTTTCAAAAAAATGCATGACAAATTGACAATTTTGAAAATAAAAGCTGATGCGCTACTCAAAGAAGTACATGTTCCTTTCCATGATACTTGTGCAATACCTTATCACAATGTGTCAGTTTTGTATATTATAAATTTGTAGGACTTTTTATACATTATATAATACGACATTAAAGTTATAGCTAATTAGTATTTATTGTATCCTACATTTTAGACGATTATTTCTCCCTAGCTAGAACCTGTACACGTTTCTTTGTTTAATACACAATTCCATACATCAAGCATAAATGTATGACACGATTTCGTATTATTGAATGCATGTAAATGCTATTTACTCGTTTGTCTACTGGTTCTTGCAGGATATTTTTTCCTGATTTCCTGATATTAATTCTCTTACTTTTTCCTAATCCCCGTTGCTGCTCAGTTCTTCACTCTCCATGGTATATAATAGGCGCTTTATGAATCCCAATTATACTACTTCACTTAAACGATAATGCACTTCTCATGGTACCTCTAATAATACCTCGAAAGAACTTCAGCAGCGTCAACCTTCCAATAACGAAATGTGTTCCATATTCGAGCATAATAGGTTTACAAGACCGAGCAAACTTTTTCATGAGTTTTGTCTCCATTGTATTAACTCTTCCACCCGTCATACAACCTTCCAATAACGAACTGTGTTCCATATTCGAGCATAATAGGTTTACAAGACCGAGCAAACTTTTTCATGAGTTTTGTCTCCATTGTATTAACTCTTCCACCCGTCATCCACTGTTGCCCTTTCCATGACCGAAGTACGCCAACCCCTCTACCTGCAAATTCTCTGCCAAATTCTAAGATGCATCCCCAGAAAACCATAAGGACAGCACTAGATGGAATTAGCAAACATTTGCTGATGATCCCTAAGGTATCCCAATGGAGCAGCAAAGCAAAATTTATGTAAATTATGGTGACTTGAATAATAGCATGTAACAAGAGAAAGTACAAGCCAAGAAAACACATGGCATTCTGATTGAGCACTTGAAAGGAGCGATATGCGTGCCGTAAGTTAGCGGCCGATTCCCGTATGTTGTTGGTAGTCAGATAACGGGTTCTTCCCAACCGCAGTTCTTTCGTGTATATTACCGTTACATACGTCAGATAAGTAAGTATGCTCAGAACACAGATTTCTGCATTGGAGCACATCACTACCACGAAATGGCAATGGCTGAAAACAATTAGCATATACACTGGAGTGGTAAACCACTCTATAGGTATGAGTGCTCCAATGGTCACAGGACTGCGAGGAAATATAGCAATAAATATGCAACCGATGCCGCATATTCCTGCAACTGTAATTATGAAGAATATCAAAAAAGTATCGACGAAATAATTTAATCGGGCAGTCTCTGGGTTAAAACCCGGCATGTACTTTCCTGTAAAAAAGAAAATGGGTACTGTTTAGAAACCTGTTCAAATTCATAAAGAAATTCAGTACTGTAACTTACTTTGCAGAAAGTGGCAGTACAATTTTAAGCCATTGAGGATTTTGATGCTGTTGTGGCAGAAAAAGCAGGGTATAGTAAATCCGCACATTGTCTCGGCCGCCAGGTAGAAAGTAGCCATAGACAAATGAAATCCGTCCGTATCCCCTCTTTTCTTTAGATCAACCAGGAGATATATTTGAAGCGGAATAAACGTTATTACTACAGCGCCATAAAATATTAGCCAACGATGGTATTTGGTTTCGAATACCAATACGTCTTGAGTGGGATTGTAGCGAACGCAAGTGCTGCCAACGTAACGTCCAAAGGTAAAGGACCATGACATCATACGCGTCAGTCGGGAGCTTAACATCTTGTTGTTAAGAGATTTATGGCTGACCAATTTTCCTGTTACCAGTTCGCTGGAAGGTGCCCTACTGAGTGTGTTTGATAGCCAGGACGGAACTGTTTAGATGTTTTTGCTTTTGCACGTGTAGAATCGATTTTACTCAGGGATTATGAGCATTCACTAGGAAGTTACGTAGGCATATATTGTTATGTCAAGTAGCAGGCGGGTAGACTACTGGCTTAACATACTAACGTAATATTTTTGAGAGGAACATTAAAAGTATGGATTCAGACATAACAGGCATTTTTAGGCCATTTTAGTTATACATTATATGGAAATGGTCTTAAACATTTACGTTACCAAATTTTAGTATAGTATATTAAAATTTTAAAGTTGCTTCCCAACAGGTAGTCAGTCGAGAATACTTTTGTTTAAGTAAGTAAAGATAGCTGCTTCGTATTACTACATATAAATTTAAATAAATGTTTAATTCCCTTTGAAGAAACAAAACATGTACTTATGTCGGTAAGACTTGGCGTTCATGTAAACCATTTTAATATTAACCTGGAGTTGTATAGCAATATTATGTATTGAACAGGTAGCATTCAGTCTGGAATAATTTTGTTTTTTGTTAGGCGCCTGGTATCTCTACTGCTGGAGTAAGGATATAAAATAAATTTATATTTTTGTCAAAACATTTATGGTCGGTATGTTTCGCCTTACCAGGAAATTAATTTAATATTAACCTGAAATTGTCTGGCGGTATCCGTCACCGAACCAACCGTAGGAAGAATGCAGTAACTAAAACGAAGAAATCTACATTTGATAAAGTCTTTGAGATGTTAAAGTCGTATTTTAAATCAATATCGCTTTACAAGACTATAGATTACAAACTCAATTAGTTGCTACTTAATTATTATTTAGTGTTCGTCGGTTTTAAATAAATATGAGAAGGCGTCTTATTCATACGGAGGTTAGATGTAGGATTTTACATCAATATTTTACCTTAATTTATAATTGTATTTATTATATGATCCCTATATAATTTTAAAGTGATAACTTAATTTGTACTTAACGTACGCAATAATTATCCTCAAATTGGTTTTTGTACTGTCATATGACATTTTTCATAAACCAAAATGTAATGTTTCAGTTTTTATGTATTACAAACTGATGGGGCTTGCTACACATGAAATTATTCTGTTAAATTTTGTATTCTTCAATTTTGACACTTACTTATCATGCACAATTACAGTGACTGTTTCAATGCTTTACATATAAGTTCATACATCCAACATATACGACTAATATGATTTCGTTTTACTGTATGCATGGAAAAACTGTTTAATTGTTTGTATATATGTACGCGTTCAAGTATCAACAACTTGAGCGAATGTATCAAATTGTGTAGAACACATGTAGTTTATTAACCAGAAAGGTAGATTCTAGTTAAGTACAACATCCTTTCATTGCTGAACAGTGTCGTACTGTTTTAAATTTCTGTTGCTGTTCACCACTTTTCTATATATGGTATGTAAATGACAGTCTTATCTTAGTGCTTCGCTTTTCTTTCATTATAGTATTCTTTTATGATTAAAAAAATTGGAAATATTTCAGTAGCTTGGTATACGTATTACTTCTACGAACTTGACTGTGCGTTCGGTAGTTTTAGTCAAGTATATTTGCATGTTACGCATTTGTCTCATTTTATATATTCTTACAATTATTTTATTTGCAATGCTTATAGGTTAAAAACGTTATAATGATGCGTAGCACAATTGCCATGTAATAATTAGTGATGAAGTGTTTCTACTTATCCTAAACAATATTTTGATATAAACGACAACAACGGGTATTATATATATTATTATATGCTATTTATGTTATGTACTTTAGAGACAATTTATAAAAACATCAATTATCACTAGAATTGGTAAAATACATTCCTTCAATTATTTTAAGTAATTTATTCTGTTTACTAGACTTTTTAATTATCTTAACGAACATTAAGTTGTTTTTATGCGCAATAAACATAAATACGCTTTTTATTGAGATACCACAAATGGCAATGACATTACAGTATACGGACTCTGACCGTCCGTGAAAAATCATTAGCTACGCCACGTGAAGTGTAGAAGTAGTAGTTACAAGTGTTGATTAGTGTATTATTTAATAATTTAAAGGAAATGTTAGCGCAATTAAATCAATTGGTAGGAACCGATTCCAAATTGTAAAAGTTTTTTATGCATTACCAAGTAGTTTGTGCAGGTTTTAAATAAATAATGAATAACTTATTGACTCATTTGTATACTCTTATATTTTATGTTTCTACACATTTATTAACTCATACCAATAATTTCATTCTACCTCTCAATATATGATTCAGCACACCATACTTTAATGAATAATTGGATTCGCTTCTATAATAGTGTGCAAATTACAAATGTTACTCAATGTAGTTTCAAGTTAGCATATTTAGGAATGTGTAAGATTTAGCAAAACCACGAACAAGCATACCACCAATTCAGCGTAAAAAATTAGGCTACGTTTGATATAAAAGAATGGAAGATTTTTATCATGTATTACATCCTATCTTTACAGGAGACAATCTGCATGGTTGGAACATCCGTGCTTTTTACGGAGTTCACAATATAATATTTAACGGACGGTAGAATGTGCATATGGTTTCATCCTATTCATACGTGCACAAGCATTGGCGTTTAAAATGTAATTAATTATTAAACAAGTACAGACTTACGTTGCTTATTACATCTTGCCATATTAACTTCTGTGCATTTCAGTGCATAACAGAAGTTTATGGTTTCAACATGTTGTCTGCCTGTCTGTTTGTGTGTGTGTTAGTAAACACGACAGGTGATTCCAGGTGACATCTGGAATGGGCAGGTGGGGTCAGGTGACATCTGGAATGGGCAGGTGGGGTCAGGTGACATCTGGAATGAGCAGGCAGGGTCAGGTGACTTCAGAGATGGGCAGGTGGGGTCAGGTGACTTCAGGGATGGGTGGTGAGGGTCAGTTGACTTCTAGGATGGGCAGGTGGGGTCAACTTAATGCACAGAAGTTTTTTATCTCATGTGGTTACATGCCTTGTTAGAAAGTAACAACGATTCAAATTATACAGAAACTTTGATTACTTAATGTACAAGCATTAAAATATTGCCAAGATGGTACATTTTTGTCGTTTTAAATATGGGATTCTATACGAGTTACGGTTGTGGTTGTGAAATTTATTAATGGTATATCCAATAATTATAGCAAGTATTTAAGAGCAAAACAATACAACGTGCATGGTATAAAATGCGCATATAATGGTGCCTTTGTACGGCCACAGATCAAATGCTTCAACGCATTATATACACCATCAAAATAATATTTACAGGATTTCCTACTGACGAAACAGAAATACAATTTCCGTGTTGACACAAAACATATTGCTACCAAATTGCCTCTCACTAATAGAAAGAAATCTCCCCATAATTTAAATAAATATGACTTGCTTTCTGTAAGAAACACTAAACCGCCAACCGTCACTTCACACAGCCACAAAATAAATAATATCTGCACGTTCCCTTGCATGTTTGGTGGTTCAACTTTTACTACGTGAACTTCCCGCACCAATAATCCACGGCTATAAAGCAGAAAGAAAGACCAATAACTTAAAAGGCCGGCCTCTTTAACAACCTGCAACCGCCAGCTAAATTTTCTCGGGATTTATCCTTTCGCCGAAAACACATGAGCCAGTTTTTCCAATTCCTTCTTTCCAATGCTCACTCTCATCGCATCCCATTTTTTCAACGTCCGTAATCTCCTGCGATATGCGAGACAATCTTCTTCATACATCAGCAAAGCAGTTTTGTTGCATTGCACCACATGTCCAAATAATACCGAAGATTCCGTAAACCAAAACATGTCACGGTAATAATCCACCGGTGCAGGGCGATCATCTCGCATGGCGGGTTGTACTACTTGTGTAAAAATAACGGCAAATTTAGGATGAATCGAGTAGTGAGCAATCATATTGCTGGAAATGGCTTCATATTCCCCCTTGGGTCGGACTAGATTTTTCATCGTATAAACTTCCGATTCCAATGAGAACCTAAATGATTTACCCTGAAACTCAATGGAGTGATTTCTCTTAATTTGATCAATGCCTGTTTTCTGTTTGCGTTTGAGAAATCCTAAGTTTGAACTTTGCTTGAGCGTACACCGTAAAATTTTTGCCTACCAACTCTGAAAAGTTTTCGTGTGGAGCCAGTTGTCTCGGCATAATCATGTTATACACGTTGGCATTCTTGTAACCATTACTAATGACGATACCCACAAACAAAATTACGATCGTCAAAACCTTGAGGCGGAAAAGTTTTTATATCCCGGATCTGAAAGGGTCCCCTTGTTCAAACAAGACTTTTACAATCATCAGCAAAATTTGAGCGAAGGTTGAGTTTGGGGTGTTTGAGAGAAACAGACTTATAAATTTTGCAGTAACAATTGTGAAGGCTATGATACAAACCCAAACCTGCAGATCATATGCTTTGAGTAGTTCCGCAAATGCAATTGGCGCTAACCCTTTGGACCCCCCACAACTGATGAAGTTTATGTTGTCGGCAGCATCCGGTAACTCCAAGGTTTACGATTGGGCGACCGTCGACGAAACCAGGTACATTATTTCAAACCTGCTATTTGGAACGGGAAGAAAATTTCTAGCCAGTACTTTCCCGCCACTTTTTAAGCACCACATTGTAGTTTTAGAATTAACGTATGTAAAAATTTCCTAGTATCGCCTTCTAAACTGATGACATTCCGTGGGCATAGATGTCCCTTGGATCTTGAAAGAACAGCCTGTCTCGGTAATTGAAATTGTGTTTTTCTAATTGAGGATTCCAACACGTTATACTGCCACTGAGTCTTCACAAGTTTATTAATAGGTCGGCTAGTTGCTCGAGTATCAAAGTTAATCCTCCAGTGCGTCAGAGAATCGATGCTTTGCTGATGTTGAAACGTTTTTACAATTTTAATTTTAAGCCTCCGTTCCAGTGAGATTATCAGTGTCAATTTCCAGATTTGAGAAACACGTACAGTGTCTTTAATATTTATATCATACACACACGAAATACCCGATATAGCATCCAATTTTGACACCAAACCCAACGGAAGAATGAAATGATCATGCCAGTAAGATCGGCTAGGCATCACTTCCTTTCTACTTTGTATCCAGGTAAGCAAATTCTTCTCTTTCCAGGGCGAGGCTAATGCGACCGTTGTTTCAAGCAACACATGAGCTTCCCCGACACTGGATGGAAGCAAATACGCATATGATCGGTTCACATTTGAATAAACAAACATACTTGACAGCCCAATCTTTTTTGTTTGTTTGTAGTTATCAGGAGGAAAGAGGATTGTGTGCGTTACACAATTCCAGGGTCTACTGGATGTCGCATAGAGGTAAAAGTTTAGAGGTAGACAAACGTAAAGAGAGAGAGAAGCGCTTGAAGCGTTTTGTGATATTTGGATAAGAGACAAGGTGGCGTATTTGCATTTACATGCAATTCACCATTTTTGCTGTAAACAGTTTTGTTATCGTATGTCGCTGTGTAGACATCGTCAGTGGTTCATAGAACATTAGCCACATATTTGCCAGAATAGGTGTTTGTAGAGAGCATAAAAACAGGTTTGCGTGCCATGATAGGGTAGTCTAACGGTAGCAGATCGGAGTTTTTGTAATTGTCCAGGAATATTACACACGTTCCGTACGTTGGTGGCAGGTCAATAAATCCGTTTAATTTTACCGGAAACTTCCGAGAAGAGTCGTTTCTACTATGTTGATGTAAAACATATTTTGTGCTTGTTTTAGCATGTGTTTCCAATCCTTTGCGAATTTCCTTTCCGACATTGTCTTATAATACTTAAATATTCTACGATGAGTACTGCAATATACTAACAACAAGTATTTTAGAAGTAAAAGTGCCGCAGCAGACGCAAAATGGACAAAACTCGATTTCATTTTAAGAGATATACGTGTGAAATTTAAACACTTTTGTGTATATGCCTGCAGTTGTGCTAAAGTTTGTTATTATGATAATAGTATGTTTTATTCATATAGTCACAAAAGCGAACACTGTGGGAACAAACGATTCTAGAAATGTAGC
>JAHZNE010003910.1:0-17420 GCA_027744055.1 Callyntrura sp. NNG-2020
TGCCACTGTACACAATAATTTCATTTCTGGAGCTGCTTTCCTGACAGTATAGGAGAGCACGCAAGAATAACAACGGACAATCAGTAAAAACCCAACAGCGATGTAAATGTACATTGTAGTTTGTGCCATAAATTTCCTGTAGTCTTTAGTCTCGTGCCGTCTGCGTCGTTTTGATCGGGTTAAGCTGGAGAAAAAATTGAGAGTGAAGCGGGTCCGTGCTTATAAAATATGACCTGCCTCTGCCATTATTACTAATATTAATATTATATACAAGCCTAAATGTACTTCTCATCGCACTGCAAAATAAGGTCGGTCATTTCCCCAATTGCATTTTCTCTGTCAACGTTGGATGCTATGGGACGTATTGCTACAGTGGTGGAAGAATTTGTAAGATATAGTATGAATGTACCGTCTACCTCCGGCGGTGGCAGTGATAGTATGATAGGTTGCGTGTCAAAAGTAATTTTATGCTAATGGCATTACTACATTGAAAAGAGGGATAGTCCTGAGTTGCAAGTCAAGATCAATGTTTTCGAGAAACGACAAATCGTGCTGGGAAATCGAAATAATAGAGACATGACTCGTAAAGACCTCTGATTCAACCCCATGTATGCATTTTCTTTTTCTGCAGCAGGGGGAGGTGACTAATTCCAATTACCAAAATGTCCAATTAAACTTGCAATACTAAACATTGAACATTTACTGCGTATATATACACACATTTAAAAAATGAGGTGCTTCACTGCAGACAAATAATATGTTGTATTTATAAATACGTTACGACACATTTGGAAGTTTTTATGCTTGCAACTTTATTGGATATCCGTACAGATAGCAACCTTGTACGTGAAGTTACAGTGGCATTGCACCAATACTTACAAGTAATCATAGTATTAATACACATAGTATACCTCAATTCCAATTTTTACTTGCCACCAACAGGCAACCCTCCGGATACATTACCGATGTCAGTGTCAGTGTACTCCTGTTGCACTGTGGCCTCCGAGATGCATGTTCTTTCTATACAACGACGTTTAACAGTTAAGATTAGGTAATATTCCAAAATCCACGTTTTTTCTTATTACACGTCATGTTCAAGTAAATACATGTTCTTGAGCAATTAACGTAAATGGGCTTGAAACAGGACATGAGAATGAAACTAATGAAAATTTCCTTTAAAAATGTTCAAAGTTAACAGAAAGAGGAAAAGCCCCTTTGGGAAAATAGGGATCTGCCACTACGCCTTCATTTTGTGTTTGACCGACGACGTCATCATTTTGCCGTTCGTCGGCCCAGGGTGCCTATCACTATTACTCATACAAGCTACTTGTGAATGTTAATCATAAACTGTGCGCCAGTAAATGTTTCTGTGCTGATTTATCATCCCGATATAGCCATAAACAAGCGTTCACTTCAACATCTAAATATATTTTTATTTATTTTTATCAGTCATCCACTTTTCCTCGCGATCACCAAGCGTTTTCCCTTGTAGAGGCATTCAATTACAGAACGAGGTGGGCTGGAAACGACAAGAACACTCAAACATCACCAGAACACTTGACTCTTTTTTCCTCTATAAAATGTGCTGAAAGTAGCTAAAAGGCTACCACATCACTTGTACTTTTTTACTGTTTTTCGGCATATAAAAATACAACTTTATGCCACACTTCCAAGTATTGTAGTACTTCTCGAGCTTGTTGTTGTTGTCGTCATTGTCGTCGTGTGCGTTACACAATGACGATGACGATGTGAGCATTTATGCCAAATGAACCTTGTTTGCATAATTTAGCACCATCATAATAAAACACCACACGTGCTTAATATGTTTGACTACCCGTTTTAGGTACATATTTTTTCACCATTCATGCTTCTTTTAACGTGTTATTTTTTCGTCGCGTTCACAGTTTCCCCTAATATATGCAGGTAACACTAAATACATACATAATAAGTTGCATACCATTACAAAGTGTTGGTGGCGGCGGTGTTGGTGGTTCTCTTTCATTCTTGAGCGGGTGACGAACCGTGAAAGAAACGCGCAACACACACACAAGAGAGAGAAGTGATTATCAATAAGAGGCTTTGTAATGTATTATGGCAGTAAAATTATAGTGTTGTCCTCATAAAATAAAAAAAATATTTTACAAAGAATGCACATAAATACTAGTATAGAGAGAGACACACACACTCTTTCACTGATACACGAACTCGTTGGTGGTGGATGGTGGGGAAAATTGTAAGAAGAGTTGTGTGCATACCACTGGAAAATACGGCAGCAACAGTAGGTGTAGTCGAGGCAGAGCAGTCGTAGCAGTAATGTTGCTGCTGCTGGTGGTGGAAGGAGTAATGCTTGGCGAAAAGGTTTTAATACTCCCTAACAAAATCTACATAGAAATGGTGGACCGACAGACGAGAGTAAAAAGAAGAGAAGGGGGAGAATGAGAGAGATTCATGAGGCAAATAGAATGAAATAGAAAGTAAGAACCCGGTTACAACAAGACCCGAGTAGCGGGGCTTTGCTTTGCTGCGACCATCATCTTTTCCCTTGAAAAATAGCTGCTTCTTTCGTGCTAGCAATGCCCGAGCCAGTGTGTTTCTGTTTGTCTGTATGTGTGACTGAACCTCTACCCATTTTCTCCCTGCCACCTTTCCCTTTTCCTTCGCTCTGGCTGTGTACTAGCTTTTAGCTTTGGCTATTTACTTCTCTCTATACGTCTGGCACTATCCGTGCAGCCTTTTCCTCAGCTTTGCTTACCATTTTTCTGCCAGTCTCTCTGTGGCTTTCCTCTGTGTCGGAAGAGAGAGAAAAGAACGTATGTACTCGTAAAGAAAGCATTACTGCTTTTGGGGTTTTAGTGAAAAAAGTTAGTAAAAAGGAAATGCATTTTTCCTTTGAAATTTAAACGTTGCCACATAAAATTTAACCAGATCGTAATAATAGTATGTAAATTGAAATACCTCCTTCCTTTCAAGGATTTTAAAGAGAAGCACGCCAAATATTTATTTAGCGAGAGGAAGAGAAGACTCGAAAATACAATCATTATCAATCTCTTCGACCGAAAAAAGGAAAATAGATACCCTTCTCCATCAATTTTTCGATATCTCCATTCTCTCTCCGTGTGGTTTTTCCTCCTTCTATCTTATCTCTATGCTATATATACCTTCCTGCATCTTCACTTTCCAAGTCTGTCGTGCATTTTAAACGAATATGCTCGGCCACGATAGTGGAACATTTTGTGTGACAAAATATTTTTGTTTCAACAACAAAGTGTTGATGGGGGGATGTGATGCTGCAGCAGTATTGGATCAGCAAAGAGAAGCAAACCACTAAACTGTAACACGACACGATAGCTTTTATTCTTCTGAAAAATTGAAGAACAGTGTGACCAAAGGAGGAAACACCGGGATATTCTCTGTTTTCTACCATTCCTTGAATAACTTATTCCTTCCTGCAAGTTTGTGAATACCAGGCTGTTCTTCCACAATACAAAGAACTCATTTCGAAAGAGTGTTTTAGTCGAACGCGGAATATTCTTCACAGTGACTGAACTCTGACTCAAATTTGCTACCGTGCTGCTGCATTGAATATCATGCATATGGAATAAAAATAGAGAAAAAAGGAAATACACATTGAATACAAAATTACTTGCCAGCAGGAAGAAGAGGAAAAAGGAGGAGTGCTTCCGTAAAAAATAAATCCGGGAAAGATTTTTTAGAAAGTCAAGAATTTCTTTTACACGCTACTTACGTAAAATCTACACCACGTAGAGGTCCTCATGCGGCTGGGAACCTGACTTGTCTGTGCTCGAATTTCCCGTAGCCGTGTTAAAGTGCTCAGTTTTAGTGTATGTGTGTGTAAGCATATTCAATTCACATACGCACACATGCCATTTGATTATGTAAAGAGAGGACGGTATGGAAATGGAACATGGTAGAAATACCATGAAAACTGAGAGTAAAAAGACACCACACTATTTTCTGCTACAGGACTCTGTCTCTCTGCTTCAATGTCTCCATCTTGAGCTTTTCCAGTAATTTCCATAATTCTCTTTGCATAGTGTTGATGAGATGTCAAAGAATCATGATGAAATGAAAGTGCAAACTTTTCCCTCTGTATGCAAGTAGACATTTTCTTCATCCACCGCAATTACCTTGCTTCTTCCTCGCGTTTCTACAGTGCAACCTCGTGCAAACGAACACAACGAAGGAAGAAATTGAGCTGCAGAAAGCGTTGATACTAAAACTACCAAGATAGGGGAGTCCTGAGCCGCGTGTGCTCCTGGTTCTTTGGTACTTGATAAAGAAATGAACTTGTCTGTTGGACATAGTACGCAATATTCCAGTGACAAAATGTGAATGTACAATGGGCATAGGGAAGAGAACGGTCAAAAAAGTCATTGTCATTTTACACGTCGACAATGAGACTAGTGTGTGCGGTGGTGTGTGATATGATGTGTTACGGTTAATAATACCGCCAACGCCGCGCTTTTCTTCCTTTTTGTTCTTTGCAAGACGAGTAGAAGGAACAGGGCATTTTTTCTTGTCGTGAGAAAGAAACCCAAATGAGTAAGAAAGCAATTTTCCGTGTACGTTTTTGAGCCATTTGAAAGAAGCCGCGCATTTCGATTTCGTTTTGTTTGCTGTGGTATCATCGCTCCTCTGTAATCTGTGTGAACGTGTCGTCCTTTCTTTGATACAGAAAGCATTACTACATGTCATCACGCCACAGGAACAGTAAATACGTTTAGACAGAAAATCAAAATTGCCTACTCGCAGGCATAAAGTCAACGCTGATGACATCGGAGATTGCCCCGTAAATACACTGGAATGTCCACATTTACATCCATTGTTTTCTTGGGCACATTACCAGGAAAGAGAAACATACGCACAGATGACAAATAATAACTTCAAAAAAGGCAAATATCATGAACTAACCCAAAAATAGCGAAACGACTTGTCGTCACAGGGAGTGAGCAGAACGGAATTGTTAGAAGGCGGCTGTTGCGGTTGTGGCGGTTAAGAAATACTAGAAATAGTTTCCCTTCGCTTTTCTCCGAAAAAAATTACTCCAAGTTGCGAAGAGAGAAAATTTGCAGCGGAAATATCTTCCTTTTTTCGTTTGGTATCCCAAAATCCCCTGTGTCAAAGGACAAGTTGCTCTAGCATTTTAATCAGGCATTCGGAACAAAACCCATCCTTTAGTCTCGTGATATCTTGTGTACACTGTGCATATACTATCTTACATTCTGCCATTCATATATTTACCTACTTGCCTACCTACCTATATGTCAGCAATGTCTACAAGCCCCATATCACACACACGGAACAAATATCCTTGGTGTTCACTTTAATAATAGAAAAGCGAACGGGTGCTGCTTACTGTGTATATGAGCTGTGAAAATGATTTAAAAATATGGAAGCATCACCTTAAATGTAGGCCTTTGCTGTAGTTACGTGTACATGCATATAACACGTTATTACTTGTAGTATTATTGTTATTATTGAGTAGTCTACATTATTGTCAGGGAAGGTTTTTTATTAAAAATATTTTAGCTGTCTACTGTTGTAGTAATGCGGTTTAGCTTGCCCTTCTTTCAGCAGGAATACAAAATGCTTTGTCACGGTATTCCACCAACTATTGCATTATTCACCGATCCGTCCTCTTGTTGTAGATAATAGCGAGGTTAGATTATCATTATTTTGTACATAAAAAGTGATTGTCAATCCGAGTGAATTTATTATCAAAGCTATCAATGTATTTTTCGAAGAAATTAGATAATATTATCGATGGACAGGACAGCCAGGATACCAAATTGGTAGGCTTTTTGTCTACTTCATTATTCCGTACATTTTGCGCGATTCACTCATGTCGACGAAACGTGTGTAGAAACGGAAAAAAATTCAAAAGCGGCTATTGTATTAATATACGGCGACAGTCGGAAGAATGTACATAACACACCTTAAGTAGGGATATGTGGCACCTTTTATCAAACAACGTTGAAAGCGATCGGGGGAAAATAGTTGTGACACTGACAGCAGTAGTATCTAACATACCATCAAAAAACGTAGAATTGGCGTTGGCACAAAATTATAACATACATCAAAACCCTGATATTATCTCGGTAACATCATTGATATCGATATAAAAAATAACCGGATGGTTTTCCACTGAATAATAATACTAATAATAGCATACGAAAACCACCACCTATTAGAAAAGGGTAGTCTCACAAAAATATATTTTCTGTGAACTGGCATGGATCAATTTTAAAAGCAAAACTCTCGGTTGCACTACTTTTGATGGAGAGAAAGATTGGTAGCATTTATGTAGTACTACCATAAATGCACATGCTTCTTGAAAGTTGCTACAAGAATTAATAATAATATATACACCAGTATTAGTTTCCAACAACAACATACAAAGAGAAAATTAGTTTGATGGAGTTTCAGAGGGAATAATTTCGAACTATTTTTCCATGTACTGTTACTACTAGTAGTACTACTACTGCTACCACCACCGCAATTGCTGCTGTTGTTACTTGCTACTGATATCACCGCTGTACCTCCACGATATGCCAAGGTGTGTGTATGCGTATTTGGTGGTGCTGTGTCCAACTCCCATTCAATTTCAATATTGCTATTATATTCGTCTATTAGTTTATTGCAAAAAAATGAGAGTAACAATAAGAATAGGACCAAGAGGTGGTGGCGGTGGTGGGTGCTACGGTATTTTGTAAAGGAACCTTTTTCCTTATAGTAATAATAATAAAACAAGTCACACTGAAGTAGGCACTGTTATTTTGTGACTCCTACCTACTACTTGTTACTACTCCAGTACATTATAATCAAAATAATATGCGGCCTCCTCCACCCCTTTTTTGGGAAAAGAGAGAAAGAGAGAGAGAGAAAGTCGGTGAATTGCTTCAAGTTTCCTTTGCTTGTTGTTCTGCCGTTGTTGAGTCGGGGAAAGAGAGAAAGAGAAAGCATGAAGCAGTGATCGTAGCTTGGCGAGAGTTTTTGTACTTTTCACATTTCCTTGTACTGCCGTTGCCTTTCTTTTTGGTGCAAAATACATACTTGAGAAAGTTCTTTCGCTTTGATGGAGACAAAATGCAATTGTATCGACCATCATCATCATGATCGCCGTCGTCGTCGTTTTCATTATTATTATTATTATTATTATTATTATTATTATTAATATTATCAACCTAGTTTCACTTCCACTTTTGATTCTTCTTCTTCCTCCTCTTGAAAACGACAATGATATTTATTATGTCGACTCAATTCTCTCCCAACTTGTTATAATAGTGCGTGTGTGTATTAATTCAGGTAGGTACACGCTACCGTGTGTTCCAGAGAATAACCACGTTTTGTTATTTGGTGTCTCATTCCCTTGTACTTCTGATTCTGTTGTTGGAAACTAGACTGACTGCTTTTACTTCTTGCCCTACAACAACAACAGCAGCGGTAGCTGTTAGCGTAGTCAGCGAAAGGGGAGCGGAAGAAAAGAAAGATTTTTGTTCAATGAGTTGAAATTGACTCGAGGATACCTGCACAAAAAGTTTACCCTACTACACGGTGAGAGGGGGAGAGTGCGACACACACACACACAAGCACGTATTGTGTATTGTAGAAGAGATATCAATAGTAGAAAGGCCATATATCAACTCCACTACATACAAGTTACTCACTTCGCGCTCACTCTGAATAAGCACGCAAAGTTAAAGTTTTGATTTCCTCCAGGAAGTACACAAGTTTGAATGGATTACTCTAAACATTTTCCCTCCTCCTCCTTCTCCACATAGTCACGTTTTATTTTACCAGAAGCAAAAAAGTGACAACAGGAACGACAACTAGCCCAGCACAAATATTTTCCCTTGTACTTGCTCTGCTATACTGCTCTTGTGCTGTCTACGTTCCACTTTTGGGTTGTTTTGGGGCGAGTGTTTTTACATCTTTCTATGCATTTCCCTATATCTCGTAAATTTATACTTGCTCAGCAACAGCAACAAAACTTGACTGCGTGTTTTTCTCTACGGTTATCACTGCAAATTATTGTCTTTATGTCGTGGTGTAGACACAGGGAGGGAGGAAAATTTACTTTTTCTTCGGTTTTGTTGAGAAGGCGAGACCGAACGTGTAGCTGCAACACTCCAGTAACTCTAACCATCTCAAAACAATTTACGTTTTGCCAACCTACCTACCCATGCTAAAGTTACATTACCACCCGTGAAAGCGACAATACACGTCATTATACGATTCCTGTTTATCCCGGCACTTCTTTTGTTGTCGCCGTTTTACTTTTGGGCTCCTTCCCTTCTCTAAAAATAGTTGGAGGAGGGGAAAAGGTAGAGAAGAGGTAGTTGGAAAGGGAGAAGAAGTGGGAAAGAAAAACAGTTCAAAATTGTTAAGTGTACCATTGAGAAAGTAGTAGTAGTAGTATGGTAGTATGCTGGCGGTAGTAGTAGTTGTAGTCGAAGTAGTTTGAGCCAATTTTCTTGTTTAATTTTCTTCTGCTCTTATGGCAGCACACACAACCAACTCTGTTACTAGGTCTGCTTGCGTGAAAAGAAAAACTGAGAAAGAACGTTCTGGTGGCGGTAGCAATGTTTAAACAGTTTTCTCTGTAAAGGTAAACTGCTTGTAAAAGTAAATGAGCAGCAGCAGCGGTGGTAACCGTACAAAAGAAGGACGCTGCTCCTCCTCGCACCACTACCGTCTCCGGAATTGCGACATCATCGGCAATATAATCCAAAAAGCCGAGATATTGTTATACTATAAAAATATATAAAATACTGAATATATAATCCGCATTAGATGCCGTAGCAGTGTACATGCGTTTCATGTAATCAACAAATCCCAGTCGTTTTTCAACGAATTGTTTACATAAACAGGCGCAGTTTTTTTAGGAGCGACGCAGCCTAAAGTTTACTCGTTTGCATAACGAACGCTTTTCACATAGGTAGTCAAATTCTCGTTTGAGTTTCGTTTTTATAGGGAGCAGCACTACTTAATTTCTGAGTGCTTTCCGTTTCCGGTTTGTTGTTAACTGAAGTGGGGCTCAAAACTAACGCATTCCGTTCCTTCCACGGAAAACATATCAATGTTGTGATTGCGAAATTTTACCCGTTTCCAAAATATACCTGAGATTCACGCACAAAAACGCACGTTCTTGTTATTATTGCCACTATCAGGTTTAATTTTTTCGCTTACCGACAACCGAGTAAATACCACCGCCGTCCTGACATTTTGAAAATTCATTTAGTCGCTTAAAATTACCCCCAAAGGTTTAGGGTGGACACCTCGTTGAATGAACCGTAATTTGTTTGAAAACGCTTGGCGGATGTGAAAGAAGAACATAGCTCCCTGTTACTGAGATGGACGATTATAATGCTACAATGCATGATTATTTAACATCGCACTCGCACGTTTTTAACGAATCGATAAACAAGTTTTGTAGGAACAAAACTTTCATTTTCATTGTAACTCACTCGCAAAACGAACAGTTCTTGGAACTCGTCAACTACTGTAACATTGTTACGAATTCATGCCTAGTGAATCCACCATCACCCTTTCCATAGATTTTTTTTATATATTTCCAATTTACAACATCCATTCTACGAAGGGTCAAGGTATATGGAAACAGAGTTTTCATGGTTGATGGTTTACAAATTACTAGAAATAAATCCTCTGTAGTGCAGCTGTTAATCCTACTAATATTTTTGGTGTGGTGGTGTAGTTGTAGTTAAAAAAGGTGTATATACTGTGTAAAACTATCAAAAATACTGGAAAGCTTTGACAGGGAATAGATTACGTCACGGACTATTCAACTTTACAAGAGGAATCTAAATGTAATCCCTTTTTGTAGCTTTATGGAAAGGGTAGTCATTGTACATAAATAAACGGATTATTGTTCTGCATGCAATAAAGCTTTTCTGACGACTGCTATACCTGTTATAAATGTATTCCGTGTTTTTACCATTATCGTCGTCTTGGTCGTCAAAATGGCGAAAAAATGCACCTCGTGTGTGTGCTCTTCGGCCTCATAACAAATTCACAGTGCAGTTCCCGAGTTTCCCATATATTTAACTTGATAATGGCACACAATAGGCTTATCCATTACCTTATTCTTCACTTTTGCTATATCTTCCCAAAATGAAAACTCGCTGATTCACGTATGCAGCAGACGAGCCTGGAGAATAAGCAGGGCATTCTGTGCTCCTGACTGAAGTCTTCCAAAATCATCAATATAGCTTCTGCTAACTTCACTATAATTTGTATTATTACATTTGTAACGTATATAAAGCTTCTTGCAGCCTTTTTGATAATGGCAGTATAGCATGGAAGGTCGGAAAGTCAGTCGAAATAATTTCGTAATATTACGGGGATATGGGCCATGGAGCCGCAGAAATAGAATCACGAACGGTGCCTCTACGACGGGCCTTCGTGACGTGGGCAGCTGGTATATTAATGCCACTATCATTTTTATGCCGTAGATTTTTCAACCTTAGCTTCCATGAAAAGTACCCGTATTCATTCTCGTTCCAGCAAAAAAACTGCCGTTGCTATACACATCATGCTTCCTAGATGTCTACGTTCCTCTTAAATTCAGTACGATAACCGTTTAGCTATCTGAATCATTTTATTGTTTGTCTGACCCAAGCAAGTCGGCATATTTTTTACATCGGTATTAAAAGAATACGCGGTTAAAGAAAAAAAATGAATTGTGCAGGAAGTAAAAAATAGTACTACACGGAAGGTCAAAACTTTTCCAGAGCGACTGGTGAAATGGTGAAACAACTCGTTTTATAAGCAATAATAATATAATATAATAGTCCTTCAGAATGACCAGTCTCTGCCGACCGACAGTTGACCGACCTAAATACCATCACCTTATGTAGTACAGTATATAGCAGGCATATAACTAACGTAGCAAAATTACACTAAAATGACGCATATGCACAAAATGGTAGCGGGTCGACAGATTTAGCCACTGTGAAAAAGCAAGGTGCACTGAAAGGAAAAATAAGTGAAGGATCTAGAAACGCACACTGCTTTCTCTTACTGTCTGTTTTTCTTTCCACCTTGCAAACTTGTGTTACTGGTACCACTACTGCTGGGATAAGTCATCTTGCAAGATGCTTCCTCTTTCATGTAATTGGGATTAGCCCTTTCTCCAAACAGGACATCTTAAGGTGGTTCACTTTTTAGCTTTCTCTCCCTCAGTTCAATGAGTGCATATGCTTACATGTGTTTACAAAATGTACATTTTAAACGTGTATACACTTTCTGTATAAAATCAAAGAACATTATACGTATAAGTTTAAAACAAGCAGAAAACTTTTTTCCTCGGGAAGTGTTTCTTGAGCATATAACCTTTTCAGCTTGTCTACTCTTTCTTCTGCTATCTATTAAGTACATTCAAGATGTTTCCCAAAAAAAATTGGAGTCGGGGACAGTGAAATGTGTAAAAACAGCAAAAAGGAGAAAGAGCCGCGTAAAAAGAAACTTTTTTTCGTACAAGATGTAAGTAGTCGATGCTTAGCATGATGCTTCCTTCCACCCAACACCAAAAAATCTTGTGTAGATGTACTAGGATTGCTGGTTGCGTGTCTGTATGCATTCCGACCGTATGTTAGTAATACTTTCCATTCTGGGGAAAACGACGAAGAAAAGAATGAAAAAAAAACTAGCAAACAGAGCAGAAAGAAAGATCAGAGATCAGGTTTTCTTCTCGCTATTGCGTTTTCGCTTACTATATACTCTCTGAGCTATACTGGGCGTAATTGCATGTTAGCAAGAGCAACAAACGTTGTTTTTCTACAATATCTGTTCTACTCACTCTCTCTTTTTCTGTATTACAACTTTTTTCTCCGCTGTATACCCAGGTAGCATCAATATCATCATTATCAGCAGCTGCGGTCTCATCATCAGATAAAAGTCTACAAGTTTTTTTTTGTGTTAGTGCTTAAACTAAACTTATTGCTCTGTGTGCATAGTACTACCTACCTAAAGGAAACCGGAAGGAGAGCACTTATTTCAGGGGAAATCAAAATTATTCATCTTGTGCTGGAGATGCTAAAAAGCTTCCTCTGGTAGTGTATTACCAACACCAACGTAATTTTGTAATGAAGTCATTATGTAACACCACCCGAGGTTATAAGACAGTTCATTGGAGGTGGTGTACACCTCTGCAACAGTACAACAACAGTGTTTTTAATTTAAGAATTTAATTTTGATGTAAAATATCGCTAGACAGAAAAACATTTCGCGCACACCTTGGGTTGAATTACTTCTCGCTGTGCAATTAGCAAAGAAGAAATATTTGATAAACTGAAGAGAAAAGTGTGGATAATTATCTGTGGTGTGGCAAATTCTGAAGCTGAAACGTTTCATTACTAATTATGTTCTTTGGGTGGGATTTTTTTCTTTTTTTATACTTGTTCCTGTGGATGGGCAACCTTCTTATTTGTGGATGCCAACGATTCAACCACAACATCACGGACATCCTCCATTCTTCCAACTTTTGTCGTCATCGTCTAAATGAACACGGGGACCTTTCTCGGGGAAATCCTTATCAACGTCGTGTTGGGGAAAACCGGCATCTTCATTTTACCACTTTACTCAAACACATTCGTGTCTCCCTCCAATATTCCTGTAACTTTTTCCCTACCGCCAAAACGAATTCTTCCCTTGTCCTTTAATAATTTATAAAACGCATATATACACAATTCATAAAATCTTTTTATATTCTTGCAATAATAAATATATAACAGAGTCCATCATCATATAATTCATATTATTCTAAGGAAAACGGTAGCTCTAGGCAAGGGGCAAGGAGCCATTGCCCTGAAAGGGGCATGAGACCCCGGCTCTGTGTTGGACTTTGGCTTTTCGCCATAATCGTTTTTGGTGTGACCACATCATCAGCTACTGGTAAGTCTTGAAATATTTTTTTTCTTTCTCCTTCATGTTTCCTCGTCCCTAGATCCTTGTTCGAGCAAAATGGAAAAAATGATGATCTCATTCTACCTGTCAAGAACAGTCCCACCTCTGGATTGGAACAAAATACGTAAACATGTTGTTCCAAATGGTCGATGATGGCGCCTGGCTTGGAAAATAATACAAAGCAACAGGAAAAATTTGCAATATACTATAATTTTGGCAAAAGCACGCGCATACTATTACATGAACGATGTTTACCCTTTGGTAACCACATATTTACTTGTTTGCACGATTACGCACACGATATGCTGGCGTGCCTTTGTAAAAGAAACCTGAAAATCAATTATTTTTAACTAACCCCAGTCACCATCATTTTTCACGAGCTAGTTCAATAGTGGACTTTTTGCAAAGTCAAACCACTTTTGGTTGTAAATATTTGCGTGTGTTTTATTACAAAGTTGGTAAGCATAATTAAGGCCACTTAATCCATTCTTCAACATTTCTCGAAAGACATGATGCAGGAACGCAACAAATACATATTATTCATTTCTTATGTGTATGAACCTTGTGTAAACGTTAGAATTACATCCATATGCACCTAGGAGCAACTTTGCAAATGCACGAATCGACACTCTCACGTAATTAGACTGACAAATGAGCTTAAATAAACACGACGACGCCATTTGTGTCATGACATAAAATCCAACCTCGAATTTTCTTAGAAATGGAAATACAATTTGAAGAGTATGGAATTGCATGAAAAGTGGCGAGGCAAAGGAAAGTTGTAAAGCACACTGTTTTAAAGTAAATAGGACATTACCACGCGTCTCATGTCATATATGTGAACCACAACGAAAGAACTGACTGACAGTTCCTCCCGTTTAGCTGCTATTGATTACAATTTTCTTCTCGTTGACTTTTTTCATGCTTGTACAGTTGACGGAAAATATTATTGAATGAGTTTTTGTTTTATAAACTTTTACTTCTAGTCAAACTAAAGCAGCAAGTCAATCTAGTAGGAGTACTTGCAAATTCAAAAAGTGCGAGTGCCACCGAGTGCCAAAACAACAATGATTGTCATGTGAGTAGACAGGGATAACAACGAAGGAAAAAATATATATCAGTGACTTATTGCAGGAATCCAACACACGCAGCAACGTGTGCATAACGTTATTAATCGCATGCATGCACATACATACCACAACAGAAAATAATTTCACTTTCACTCACTACTTGGAAAAGAAAAAAGTTTGTTTCTGTTGTAGCCCGTTTTAACTGCTAGAGGAGAACGTACCTATTATCGAGGGTATTAGAGGTAAAAGTACAAGACACTCACGAAACACAGCATGCAGGCACACACAACACATGATTCATTGACATTTCCATCAGAAAACGTATCCGAATTTGGCGAAGATGTAGAGAGTGTATAGGTATAAATATAGAGATGTTTCTGGGTTGTGTGTATGAACACATGTCACGTAAATTAGACTGTTGATGAAAGACACATGCTGTGTGTGTGTGTGTGTGCTGGCGGGTTCTATTAAGAGAATGAAATATCAGGGAATGTGTGTATTTGTGGAGAAGAACCCTGTCGAGAATATCTATAGTGTCATGTCGTGCTGTTGGTGGTGCCGCTGCTAACTAACTAGTTAACTTACAATGTACGGTTTTGTGTAACTATTTGGCTGAGTCATTTTCATTTTTTTATATATACCTACACAACACACATGCACGTTGGAGTAGGACGCTAAATGCGTGTCTGCTTGAAGCAGGATTTAAGGATCAAGCCAACTAGCTTTATGGGGAACTAAGTATATATAATAATAGGCAGGGAGAGCGAGAGAGAGAAAGTGGGAACGGGATGAAAATGAGGGAAAGTTGTTCAACTTAACAAACATTAAAATGTCTGGAATCAGCAAAGTGTGCATGTGTAGTCATTTCTCCCAGTGAAGAACTGGATGACTGACTGGGGTTGCTTTTATCGTGTCGAGTTGTTTCATGATATGTTATGGCGGGATATAAAGTTAGCTAATAGGTGCGTTTACGCTGTCGTAACAGTTTAACTATACATACAGCATATAGCCAAGGTATTTATGAAACTGTGAAAGCACCACCTATGTATACAGAGAGCTATTTGAGTGACATATTGCTTTTCTCGGGAAAACAATACTATATCAACGTAATGTTCAAATTGGAGACTAACGGCACAAACAAGAAAGACGGCAATCGGCAATGTGCTTCTAGGGAAAGAGTAAGACATGCAGGGAGAGAGATGATTTCCAACTAGTATTTCGGCGTGTTGCTTAACTTTTTGCAGCAGCGGATTTTCAACAACTGGCTGCGCTGAAAGAGAGAGAGAAAATGCCATAGGTAATAGTTTGTATGGGAATAGGTAATATGGGAACCAGTCAAGTAGAAATGCTCAAGAATAAAGTTCCATTTATTTTGTAACTTTTACCTGAAAGCAGAAAATCGTTGGCGGTGGTGCCTGTATTCCAGTTGAACTCTTTTTTGAATTGTACATCGTGTACGAAAAGAGGATAAAGGAAGAGAACGCGAGAGAGAGAGAGAGAGAGTGAGTGAAAGGAAAATATCAACCAGGAGAAATTGTAGTTTTCGACGAGTTGAACCAAGCAGTCGTAATATGGTAGGCAGAACAAGGTTGAAACTTGGCTTGTATAGAATTATCCAAACTCTCTTTCTCTCTGCCTGTCTTTAACCCGACCTGATGGTCTCAGGACTGGGAATAAGTTGTTGCATCGCGTGCTCTTGCAATTGTTGTTATTATTGTTGTTTTGTACGCTGTTTCCTCTTGCTTCCAAAATTACCTTATTGTAAATATATGTTCCCAAATACCATCGCTGTACTATACTCTCGTTTCAGTCAACTCGAGAATATCTGTCTACACTTTACTGGTGTGAGTGCAGTGAAAGGGGAGAAAAGCGAAAGAACCTGCACTTTTGCCATCCACCACAAGTACCTATAATGGGCATACAGCCCCCAGATACTAGAAATTGCATCGTATACTCGTCTTTGCTGTGCACTTTCTCTTGATCAAATTATCCTACTGTACTCGTCTATTCGCAATCTCTTTGTTTGTTATCAAACGCTATGGCAATGTCAGCTTCAGTCTACCTACCCGTTCTTCCCTCGTTCAGTCGTTTTACTTCTTGCTGCTGCTAAAGGTCATTGTGCAAATCACATGTAACTTGTCATCTGCAGTAGTTCAATTCAGGCCTGCCATCATCAGGTTCCTTCAGCAGCATCAACAACAAATTAGACAGATGCGGTTAGAAAGTTCCGTGTCCTCGATGATTAATATCCATTTGGCAACTAAACTATGAAAGAAATGTCTATCGAACTGTGCATTTGCGGCTTTTCTACGTGCGGTGTGTGGATGAAGACTTCAAGAAAGGAGAAAACCATGTATTTGCCAATATTCTCGTTCTTTGGCAATGCCCAAGAACTAATAAAACGTTTTTTTCCAATGACTAGAAGCATATGTANATGATTTTCGGGCGAATTGAAGTACATGTAAAAGATTGTACATTAGGCAAAATCCCAGACCATGAAAAGCCATAGAAGAAAAGAGAAATAGAAAGCAAAACAACTTTTGTGTTTTGAAATGGAGATGGCAAACTACATATTATAGAGGGGGTATGAATGCAATCAGGCATGGTTCATGCATGCATGCATACACACATAGTCTTTCCTGAGCTGTATTTTAATTCCAGGCCTTTCTCCCAATCTTTTTCGTCCTCTTTTGTTCTCTGCTGTCCAACAAACTAACAAAGTCTTTCCGAGAAAATAAACAAGAACAACCACACCGACTCAAAGGAACAAGTAGTTTTGAGAAAAAGTGAGGGGTTCAATGGAAAAAAACTTGAACTGAAAGCTCCTACGTGAAAGCGGGTACCAACCCATAAATACAATGTATATTATTGATTTCATGCGTGTTAAAGTATACATATTTTATACACAGTGAGATGGTAATAATAATAATAAAAACCAATATTGTATAATTTATAAGCAAGAGAAAGCTGCAAAAAGGCAGGTACAACCTTCCCCGCCAGCAACACCAGTTGACTGAATTATGGCTTTACTTCTGTCTCCCTTTCTCTCTCAACTGCTCATGTACAGGAATGTAGTCATGTGCAAAAAGAGAGAAAGCAATCTTGCAGGAAATTCTCCACAGGTACAAAATTGTAAAATCTCCGACATCCAATCTCCCTACGTTCGTGGCTAATACCACATTCTCTTTAATAATATACAGTCATGACTGCGCGTGCACGGTCCAGAATTGTAACAATTCATACTAACAAGAAACGCATTATTCACCCTTTTGTCACTGCATTGCGCATGATCAAGTAGTGTATTAATAAAACACACAAAGATTTATTTTATTTACAGATTTCACTGTAGAAACTTTTCTTTTCACCCTCTTATAAATGAAAACGAGAGCTGGCGAAGGGTTGTTA
>JAHZNE010003912.1:0-24234 GCA_027744055.1 Callyntrura sp. NNG-2020
CTTATCATCTATATATATACGTGCACCAAAAATGAAACGGAACCTGATATGCTCTAAACAATGCTTGGGAATGTATGCGCAATTTTTCATGTTTTTAAAGGATTCCGATTCAAATATGTCTTTGTCAAAGTAGATAAATACGGCCCGCTATTTATTCCGACCCGTTTTACTCATATGCATACTCTTCCTCTTCAACTTTGTCATCATTCATGTCGGAAAGCATAAGATGAACATGACATGAGAAATTTCTGTAACTACATCACACAACAGAGTAACCCCCACTTGGTATGAGCATGCTGGTTTAGAAGAGAAAATAGATAAAACAGATACGATATGCGCGAAATAGTTCAATGGTAGCGAAATGCTTATAATTGAGGATAGATGATTTTCTTCATCGCGGCTGTATGTAAATGTAACTTATGAAAAACGAGTGATATCTTTTATCTTTTATGCTCCTAGCTTCGAGTTGAGGCGTACGATCTCGGAATACCAACACCTCTCTCGTCCGAACTGGATTTGACAATTTTGGTGAAAAATATTGATGACTATAAGCCAGCTTTCATGCAATCAGAGTTTATAACTGAGCTAACAGGTATAATATATATTTTACCCGCGACAAAACTTTCTCGTCCAAGTTGTTCTTCACACTGTAGTCTTTCTTGTCGTCGCTTTTTATAACTTCCTCCTTCGGCAACGAAGCGACAGTAAACGTCAACAACATCAAAGTATCGCCGTAACCATAAATAACTTGCTTCATAACTTGTCGTTTAAAAAACTTAACTTTTTCTCAGCGGTTGAATCAAATGGGTAAGTTTTCTTCGCATGCGAAAGGGATGACACGAGAAGAGAGAAACTTTTTTATATGAACGTAAAAAGCGCGTTTTACGATCATTGGTAAAAATGGAAACTTTTAATGGCATTGTTACGAAACTATAATATTGTGTTTTTATCGTACTTTATAACCATAACAGAGAGCACAGCACCTGGAAAGGAGCGCATTCAGCTGCCTGCTACCGTGGACCGAGACGATGAAGATGAAGAGGAGAAAAAGACGTCTCAAGTTTGCTACTTCATTCTTCCCTACCAAAGTACAAATAATTCTTTGAGATTTTTTCACGTTGATCCAGTAACTCACATTTTATCAGCAAAAGTAAAACTGGATCGTGAGAAAGCTAGCAATCACACACTGGTGGTGTATGCCACGGAGGACTGTCATCTGGATGTAAATAAGACTGACATATCAGGAATGGAGGAAACGTCTTTATTGAGAGTCGTAATTAAAGTTGTGGACGTCAATGATAATGCGTAGGTTTATTTTTGCTTTCTTTTCTCCGTAACATTGAATTTAAGAGCTCTTCACAGAAAAGCTGTTTGCAGTGTTATATTGTTCTTTGTTGAAGCAAAAATATTTTTCTATTATCCACGTTAGTGTTAGCTACTTTCAGTTTCATTATCATCTGGAAATTATGTCTGCGCTGTTTTGATTTTACTTGGGGCTAGATGGGAAAATCCATCAGATTGTGAAAGCGAAAGATCTCAGCTCACTTCAAATACCGAGTTTATGCTAAATACGAGAATATTCACATTTTAGCGAATTTCAAAATCAAAACAAGTGAAAGATATAATACAAAGCAAGTTTTGGAGTTGTTTTTTTAACGCTGGGGTTATTTCACTGTAACTTCGAAGTTGTTTTCCATAACTTGCAAAGTTATTTCTTTGAACACTAGAGTTTTTAATGTTAACTTTCTAGTTATTTCTCATTTATTTAAAAAGTATTTTATTTATTTCTAAGTTTTTTTTTCTTTACCACTGAAAGTATCTTCATTACCGAAAACCTCAATGAAGTTGGAAATTGTTGTGATTAGTAGAAATTATCGATTTTCTACATACCACATGGTTTAGAAAGTAATGCCATTTCTACATGTGTTAATTCAAATTACAATTTTCAACCTTAGCATTGGCATAAAATAAGGAAAAAAGAAGTGTAGAGCAGTTGCTGACAACTTCAACAAGAATACGTTTATGCATGTAATTGTTTATTTTAGGCGAAATGAAGAGCTTGTAACATAGTTTTTCCATTATTGAAAGAATGCTGTTTCGTTATTGATGTTATTTTTAGCCCTCGTTTCATTAAGAAAGTATTCACCGGAGGCGTTTCTACAAGTACTGACTACGGAACGGAGTTTATGAAAGTAGCAGCGATGGATGCAGACTCTCCACCCAACGCAAAACTTAAATACTTCATAATCCATCCAATCACGATGTCCCTATCGGAGGGTTTGAGCCATTTAATCAATAACGACAATCTCCTTTTTAACATTGACTCAAAGACAGGTGCTATTAGCCTTGCCTTCGATCCACAGCCAGACATGAAAGGTCATTTTGTCATCAATGTCGGTGTTAACGACACTGGTGGACTAACTGATAGAGCAAAAGCTTTGGTCTATCTGCTCCGTGATGATCAGAAAGTGAAGATTGTGGTGAGAATGAGTCCACTCGAAGTTCGCCAGCAAGCGGAAGTGTTCACAAGGACTCTCGGCAATGTTACCGGGCTCATTGTGAATGTTGATGAAAATTTCAAGTAAGGGTCCACCTATGTTTTGGCAGCGAATAAGGCATCTGAGGATACGAAAAATCTCTTTTTAGTATACGCAACGGGGTCAGCATTGTTCTTAGCTCTGCTACTTCTCGTTGTCATTTCCTTGTGCTTTGCTCAACGATCCAAGTATCAACGACAGCTAAAGGCGGCCACAGCAAATGCCTACGGTACTAGCAATAAAGAAACTACTCATACTCCTGTTTCTCCTTCTCCAAAGAGCATTCTTAAGCGAAAACCGAGCCGTTACAACTACAGCAACGGCCATCCCAATTATAATAGTAGCTGCTCCTCTTCTGTCATTCTATTTGAGCCTGCTGAATTTCCGGTTCCTTCATCTTCGGACTCTTGAAAATATCTGCCAGCTAGATGCGCATTATTATACAGACTCTTCATGTATTTCCTCTGCCTGTTGTTGTCCCGTATTCTGTACGCCTACAGCGCCTCGCTCGCCGTTGGTTTACTCGTATAAAACGTAGTCCTACTTCTTACCCAATAACATTAAATATTAACGTTACATAATATTGCTTTATGGCTTGTACCTTAATTCCAATTTATGTCGTTGTACATTCCTACTTCCTTCACTGTCTGGTACGTGCACTCAGATGTATGATTTCACTTCTATGAACTCGTATGAATCTACTTTGTTTGTTTGAGTTTTGCACAGTTCCGTTGTTCTCTTTCTCTCTTTTGCCTTGGCATCATATGGCTTGGGGAAGTCCACTAACCTGAAATGAGTTAATAATTTAATCCGTTTCATTTCCAAGAAGAAGCTTTCATTCTCCCATTTCAGCTCACTTTTCCCAATTTTCTCGGTGTCGAGAGATTGCACTTTACACATGCCTCACGCACGTTCACATTTGCCCAGGAATGCAAGCCTTTCCCAATGCCAATTTTTTCCGTAATGTAATCTCCTCCAAATCTCTGGCATTATGTCGTTTGCTGGTGTTGGCATTACGTCGAATTGTAGCTGTGCTGTCCCACTCCCACTGCTTTGGTGAATAGTAGGTTTTTGTTGTTCTGGTACGGCAAAGTACACGTTGCAAACCGTAGGACGTAGTAATAACCTAACATGTATGTAATCTGCTTTCGTATTTAAGGATATTTCCCAGCATGGGAGCAGTAGTAAAGCTCTTATGCCTGTAATGATATGTAACTTACCACTTCTTATTCAGACAATTTTAATCTTTTATTTTTACGAATGGCATGTTCGCCTTTCCCATGTTTACTTAGCTTTTGCTCTTGATGATGATACTGCGAATGTTGCAACATTTATGAGTTTATGCCTGCTACTACTGCTTCGGTTTTTGTGTATGCTTTCACCTACAGAATACCAACGAAGTTCACGTTACTGATTGAAGAATAGAGAAAAATAAAAATGTATCTGCTCATTTTTTCATGTTTTCCAAATACCACTGAAGGATCTAGCTCAACAATTTTGCCAAGGTCGGGAAATGTGCCGAATACAAACTTGATGAGCAACGAGGGTTCAAATCCCATATGGATGCAGGCTTACCACAACACATGGTGCAAAGAAGATTCACTCAGGTAAAGAAACTATATGGAATTCATATTTACGATGTTGATGAAGTTTCTCCTTGATCTTGATCTACCTATATGAAAATTATTATTATTATTAATATTGTATTCTATAACCTATTTAATTCTGACAATATATAGTATAATAACAGCATTATTATAATAGAGCATTTATATTAATATACGAAAATAACACTGCTTTGCATGCATCTGTGTCAAAGACAACTTTTTTCTGGCTAACCCATTCAACACTGGAACAATCTTGTATGCGGCAATAAAATCATCACAACTGTAAAGACACGTTTTTCATTCGGTCTGTCCTTTTTCTGGGAGATTTGATTTTCATTTTCTTTCCATTCTTTTTTATGCCACATTGCCCTTGGCCTTAACTCTGTGTATATACTCGTGAATGAAATGAATAAGAGTTGTATGCCTAGATACGTACGTATATTTATTATAATTTCGATGATTTTTCATAGGGAACCCGTTACTGCCGCTGCTCCCAATAGTAGCTCTGCTGCAGCAGCTGCTGCTTCCACTTCTACCACAACTGCCAGCACAAGCAGCAGCAAAATCAGTGCAAAAAATAATGAAAGTGTTCTTCTTGTGATTAGATGAATGGGCAAAAGAAGAATGGGTTGTGCCGAGAGTAATATTGATATTCAAATGTAAAGAAAACGTAGCAGGAAGCTGTCACGTCATATATTGGAGATACATACGTACCTACAACTATCCACACTTGCATACATATTTATGAGCACTTTTGATAAGAATGGTGAGGAAATGCAGCCAAGTGAAAGAAAACTCCCATTTCGTTGTAGTAGTCTCCCGTAGACCTCTACCTTGAACGCTTCTATGATTTGAATGGAAAATGGAAACAACCAGATTGTTTTTGGCAGGGAACTAAAATAGACTTTTTAATTTTGTGGAGGAGACGTTGGTTCGGTTAGGGGGCGCATAAAAAATAGAAACGTTCTAGTGATACTCTTCTATATAATATAATTTGAGAGACGAAACGTGATCTGTTTGGATAGGATGTTTTCTGGATCTACGATCTATGGTTTCTTGTTTCATATTTATCGTTGTTATAAAAGCTGCTACCACTACGTAAACCGTTCTTCGTATTTCTTTTCCAATTTGGACAGACGTTTAGACACTAATAATAACTGCATTTTTATAGAAGGAAATGCTGAAAACGTTTTTACGAGTAGATTCTATGCGCTGTACAGTAACACGGTGCAACAATTTAGGAAAGTATGTCTCACAATGCCCCCAGAACGCCGTACAGGTTTTTAAAGAGATACAACCTTTACATTTTAAGAGGTCCTTCGTGAGCACCAGTTTTCAGTTTTAGTTTTTATGTTCGCTTTATTTGTAAGTATAATGTAGAGTGCTGCTGATGTTGTGGAAGGGTTTTGTGCCTGGGAACCAGTAAATTGTCCTATTTTGTATGGTTGTACATACACACTTTTTTGTTGAAAGACTTTGTAAATATTTCACGTGTGAAAAAACTGCTTTATTTTATGTATATAAAAATCGCAATGTTGCAATAATGCTGTGGGATGTAGCTATGTTGTATGTTGTATGTTACATGTAGTATCTCTATACATACGTTTATCAATATTGGGGAAAAGTCAAACCAGTGGAAATCCAAGGTGAAGGATATCGTCATCGGGTTTAAAAATATAAGATTGACTCTGCTTTTCAAACTCCAAAGTGAAAACTTCAGTAGAGCTTCGATAGAGAAATGACTTCTATAAAATAACTCGAATAAAATGTAATTTTCCAGTGATAACTCAGAGTCAAGGGACTCCTTGGATGAGAATGCGATTGCAACCACAGCCACAGAGTCTGCCTCACCTCCATCCTCACACATGAGAAGTTTCGGTGGATCTGATATTTCACGGAGGAATGACCTGAATCGAACCTATCATCGTAATTTGATTTATACCAATCGTATCGATCAACAACAAAATGCTCCTTGTCTTATTTTAAAGAAGCATCTCGAGACGACCGAATTGTGAGGTAGATTGTATTTTAGTTTTGGGTGAAATTGAGTAAAAATTGTAGTAAAAGCAAAAAACTACTTTGGAAGAGGCTATAAACAAAGTAGGCGACCTTAATATGCCAGGAATACACCTTAAATCCATGCAGTAGTGACGTGTACTCCCGATTACATGAAATGCCTAAAGGTAAAGTTTCTCTACTGTTTTCAAGCATTTACATTTATAAACTCCATTCTTTGACAATTAGCGAGTCTAATATCCCGACAAAGCGTGTTTAAATATGAAAATGTTTTTACCTTTCGTATTTACCAACATTGAGCGCGTACATAAACTCAATACATAAATTATATTTTTAGCTTCATTTTAAAATGTTTAACTTGAGCAAGCATGTCACTATGTGTGAAGACTTTTATTAACAAAATGTGAAAAACGTAAAAAGATTATTCAATGTTTCACACATATTCGCCGCACATACGACGAAAACAGCCAAAGAAAAGTTTATTTTGCAAGCCAATCCAAGTTTTGCTTTGCTCACGTTGTTTAACTGTTTCTATTTATTCTCGTTTTGTTGGAATTTGGGAATTACAAAGAAGCCTCATATTTAGACCACATTGCTTTTATAAGCTTAAAATTCACTGGTTGGACGCACTTCAAATAATTTTTCAAACAACAATCATAGAATCGATACCACGTAAATTATGTAAATTTCTTCTATTCCCATCCTTCCATTTCTTACACTTACACCCGTCATTTGCATGTTTGTGTATGACAACGGCGTTTACAGATGGTTCAGTTGGAATTCATCAATACAAAACGAATGTGTGGTTCCAGGCAAGGTATTCATAAACAGGAAAGTTATGGGGACTGTCGAGATGAAAATGGAAATTATTAGTTTCTCGTCGACGGTACCTATACATCAATGTATGCCGAAGTTGAAGGAACGGAAAAGATATCGCCCCCTTTCTTAGTTTTGGTCCATTTTTAAAATTCATGTAGATACATACATTTTGTACAAAAATTTGTATATTATTTCTCTAATTTTAATGGTAGAATGTGCATATCTTAGCGTATTTCAGGTAAGGGCACTTTCTCTCGTTATAACTTACGAACAAAAATATTCCTTGATACACATACTACTGGTGGTGTGTGCTCTTTACCGACAAGCGGATATGGAACGGTTCGTGTAGAGCAGTAGACTATTTTATTTTGTCGGGAAACTGGAGATAGGGAAAAGAATGATTGATTGCCATACTTAATACTATTACGTTCTCTGAATACACAAAAACTAGGTTGCACAACAGTTTCTATACTACTTCGAGAAGGGGAAAAAGAAAGATCGTTGTAGGTATAGGCAAATAACAAGAAAAATTCAATGTAGCTCGTTATTTCGACTTTCATGAATGTGCTCATCACCTACACACACGCATCCACGTGAAAGTAATTTGAAAGGATGAACAAAGTTTGCCTTAAACCTTTCCAGTTCCTAGCCCAGCCAGCCAAATGCCATATTTAAGAGAATACGATGAAAAGAAATTTGCTCTTTTTATTACAAAACATGATTTTCCTCCCCAAAATAATTTTCTTTCAGATAGTATAGATTGTAGTATCCATATTATGTTTATTAGCTTTTCCTGCTGGGTTATCATCCATCAGACAGCTTTGGGAGGAAAAACCGTTGGGAAATGGATGTGTAATTTTTTATTGGGAAATATCAAAAAAGTCGAGCTACTATTGGATTCTTGTTGATATTCATTGTAACTTAATACTTTCATAGATATTATAGCTTTTTTAAGTTTTGTACGATTTTTAAAGGGGTGTTGGACATATTAGTAGACAAACCAATTACGTTTCTAGTGCATGTGAACCGTTCACGTGTTTAATGTTTTTACATAAATTATAATGTAGTACAACTAATTGTAAGTTCACGGTGAGTTGAAATCATTGGGAGCAACGATGAGTCATAATACTGTTACATTTCAATTAGAATTGGTGTAGTAGTTGTAGTAATAGTAGTAAGTAGTAGTGCAGTGATATGAAATAGAATATGGTGAAACCTATGATGGTAAACAAATGTATTTTGTATGTCTATATATGTATGATGTCATATTTTTAAGTTTTATTAATTATTTTCCGTTTTACGGAGTACATAGTTTTAAGAATTCCTCAATAGTATTACTAGTTGTAAGCCGGCTCTCCAGAGCTATCATTAATAAATTTTGAATGCCATAAAATAAAATATTATATTATTTAAGATACGCTATGTAAGTTTTAACGTTCAACTGTTATTTAACGATATAATATATAGTATTTGATACTTTGTTTTGTAATGAAATTATTGAGAACGACAACTGTTTTAAACAATAAATACCACTATTAACTTTATATGGGTTTTGATTAAATATTTGAAGGCGTTTCTTTCTGTACAGTTTTAGCGTTCCTCGACTTAGCGAATGCTAATGCATCATTGCAACTGCGAAATATTTCGTATTATTCTTGGATACACATTTCCAACCGAAAAATTATATTTAAATATGACGACAAAAATATTTTAATATAACCAAGCATATATACTAGTTTCATTAAAAGACATAAAATACTGATCATGAATAGATGATCTTCTATCGTTGTTTTTATAAAAACTTGAACATGAACTTCGCACATTTTCATTACTCTATCATTATAACAAATTGCAAAAATATGAAACATTTAAGGACAAGGACAAATCATCAAAGCAAACCCGTTAGCATTCGCTATTCAAAAATTACAAGCTCATTGTGTACCATGTAAGGTATCACCCTTCCCGGAGTAATACATTGTTTGGAATCCACGTGCTTTGTTTCAGTCGTTTATCCATTATTTTATGGAAAATATTTCTACTGCCCAATTTGGTAGAACCTTCAGAATATAATCATTGTCATTATTTTAATGAAAGCTTTTCAGCCATTTGCAAAAAGACGCAGACTTTATTGTAGTTGACGTGTGACGTGCACGTGCCTACTGGTGGTTTTCCCTTCCAGTTTTCTCGTTATCTGTAAGTTGCAGCTGTCCACCTTACTAAGCATACACTGTTACAAAAAGTAAAATTAATTTCGTTTTATTGGAAATGGCAAAAGTAGTGCTCTGCGTCATAGCATGAGGAGCGGGGTTGCGTGCAACAATACAGTTTGCTGGAGAACTTTCCCAAATTTACTTCAACTCAACGTGCATACGCTTACCAAAGCGTTTGCATTCCACCACACTCAAGTTAAAACACAGTGTGGTGAGCTGTAGAACATGCCTGTTCGATGTGTTCTTGTGTCGATGCGTTTTTCTGAGCCATAAAACTCTGTCAGCCCCGCGACACTCTTCTACCTTAAGCGGCAGGTTTCCGTTTGGCATGGAAGCAAATTTCGCAGTGAGATATTTTGCAACTCCAGCGGAATGAGTGGGAGCAGATTCGATTGAAGAAGGAGCGGTCTGTAAATCAGCTACTCATCTACCTAAATGGTTGGCTAACTACGTATGTCTGCAAAACATGCAATGCAGCCATATGTTCCATACTGATTTCCGACTAAAACGGATGATGGTGTAATGACTATTGCAAAAGTACTCAAGAACCTAATATCCGTAGCACACCGTCATATCATTGAAAATTGTTTTCTATTAACAAAATAAGATTTTTTCCAAGAACCTCAGGGGAGAATTAAGGGAAAAGGCACTGTGATTTCCCGACAGACAAAAAGTAAAAGACCATCTTCGTAGTCTACTTTTACTAGACATATCATATGCTGGTCATATGTACATCTAGACTAATAAAATAATCTACACTTCTTATGCACAAAGCTTTGTAAGAAGTCCATTGGAATGTAAAGGAGAGTCTAAAGTTTTTTTAGTCTCCTTTAGCAAGACTCTCCTGCTATGTACATCTGATCCTGCCTACATAGCATCAAAACGATTTATGCTTTACTCAACTGTTTTCTCATTACTTCGCCGGAAATTCTAAGGAAAATTTACTGACAGTGTACATAGAATTTCATCAATAGAACTTTATTACTCGGAAATGACTCCAATCTTTACTACAGTGCTAATACTAGAAATTGCCTGCAAATTGTTCGCATATGTGAAAATATGAGCCTTAGAATACGTAGCCTTGATAATAGGTATTGTGCCATTAAGCAAGAGTGTTTTTCGCAATAAAAGTAAAAAATTGAACGGAAGCAACGGATGGAATTATAAAAATGCTATTTAGTCCTTGTAGTCCTCAGTCAGCTCCTCACAACTACTCAACATCAAGTACAAACTTACAGCCCACTAACCAGACTGCTACAGGCGCTTTAGTGAGATGGAACGGGTAGCCAAGTGAGAGAAAGTGTTTTTTGATTATGCAATAGTAACACATGTAAATTTAATACAGCTTTAACTAACTACCTACTATTCATGCTACGGACAAGTGACCGTATAACTTTTCTTTGCTCATGTCGAGTTAATGATTCATCTATTAAAACATTGTCCTTAAGATTTATATAGCAATCAGGTATAATTTCTGAAATATATTTATTCCTACATACATTCAGCACTTCGTCAATTCGTGTATGTTGCTTTATGTTAAGCCCTTCTATCTGAGTCTCGTATACGTTGAGAGAATTCCTAAAGGTCTTTTGTAATGATGTTCATTCTTATTATTAACAGAAGGTTACGTCATAAAAATTTAAAACTTCTTGTAACTGGGACACATCTTGAATTATATCTTCGTTATCCAACTTCACCTTGAATTTGTTTGATAATGTTATGTTCTTTGATTAGGTAGACAAACCTTGCTTGATTAACAGTACAACATGACAAAATGTGAAAAATACTCTTTTATAAGTTTTTGAACTGCAGTTACAGTTATATCAAAACTTCATGAAGGGATAATGAGAATTTACAAGCATACGTCGTTCGTTGGTGTAATAATCGGTTACCTAAACCAAATAAATAAGTTTACGTTTGGGCAAACCTAATATCATATAATATGCAATTGCCCACTCCACCGACTTCCCGAATTATACTTCATGCCTTATGTTGGTTCACTCACAAGAAGTTTCAGATAAATTGGTAGTCAGAATTCATCATAATATTCCTCATCCAAAAGAACAACTATGTTACAAAAAGAGATGATACCGTCTGCAAGTGCATGCGTTCTATGGCATGATAAAAGTTCCAACAGAGTGGGTTAAATTAGTTTGTTCGAATCATTCTAACAGCACATTTGGTTTTTCATCAGCAATTGATAGAATTTATATGGATAAAAACATGTAAATGTTACCACGTTCATTTACTCCGTGATCTTGATGGTTGTACGTCCATTTACATTGTTGCAGTATGGATGAAGCATTATGTGAAAGTTGTGATGAAAGCCATCATGGAAATGGTATGAAAGCACTAACCGTATGAGAACCTGCGTAACATTTTTGAGAACATTTGCCGTGAAATTGCATGTAGAGAAAATGAAAAAAGAAAGAGAAAACTATCCCTCTGTAGTACATGCCCAAAAAGTGTATTTTATTCCAGCTTCAATGAAGCCTCAGAAAGAAAAGATACGTTAGGCTGGACGCGCGCTCTCTCTCTACACTTACTTACTTAGTGAGCATACATACACACACGACAAAATTAAACAGTGTTAAGGTAGTCACGTTTATCAGGTTAAACGTGAACTATACTGGGAATTTATATTTAACATTACCAAATTTTTACTGCCATTTTGGTGTAATTGGGTCTTCCATAGTGTATGTGTATGTATATATGTGTTTAAACACAATATTCAACCATTCGGCTATGTAATGAATTTGTCATTTCAGCATATGGGGTCTCATGGTAGTAAACGCTTTATCCAGTTGGGGGGTTTCAGTTACCGACTTGCATGAATAAACGGATTCTACCATCTATTTGCGAACATGTTACGCAAGAAGCCTCAGAGGTTAGATGTTTCAATGGCGCGTTTTTGTGTTCAATCTAGCATTTCTTGATACTCATGAAACGCTTCCGGGCTAAATGTATGAACCTCTATATTTCAGCGTTCCTCTTTTGTGCTCGCAAAAATCATTAATTTTACTGTTTTCACTTTGTACAGTACAGTCTTTCATAGTACTAAAATAGCTGCATATGGCTAGTATGAGGACAAAAAACCGATATGGACTGCTCACTTGGTTCTTTTTTGGGTGAAAAGGTATTATTTAAGAAGCATGCAAACATGTACCCGTTTGTCGTTTGTCGTGCACGCACATTTAAACTGCAAATTAATGACACTTGAAGTTCCATTGTTATGCTAGACTCTTTATTTGAAAAACAAATTACTTGTTAATGGGCATGGGCACCGAGCACCCTTGACTTTTAGAAGAATAATCACTTTGGCTATATAACATATAACCAAAAAAGGCAATGATGTAACGGTGATGACGCAGCGTTATGTAGCATAGCTTTTACATTTTATTGTCTCTCGCCTAAGAATTGTAAATAATGTCAATATCGATTATCAAAAAATCGAGTACATAAATTATTTTCATGCTTTTAGTTTAATTTAGTGCCACTAGCTGAAACTTATTAATGAAAATGGAACTCAAAAGTTTACATTGTATTGGCTTACAGAAAGTTTATATTTCAATACATACAATAACACACAACCTTGTATAAAGTAGGAAAGCATAAAAGTTCAACGTATTTGAAGATACTGCTAAGACCTGGCAGAAACAAAATGCCAGGGTAATCACGTTTATAAGAACAATATAGTACCAAAGTTCAAATATCTATCCGTTTACAACAGCATTATAATAAATCTAAACATACATACAATAACACACAACCTTGTATAAAGTAGGAAAGCATAAAAGTTCAACGTATTTGAAGATACTGCTAAGACCTGGCAGAAACAAAATGGCAGGGTAATCACGTTTATAAGAACAATATAGTACCAAAGTTCAAATATCTATCCGTTTACAACAGCATTATAATAAATCTAAACTGAGTACAGGGCTTGCGGTAACGCGATCTTTTGTAGTGGAAAGACCAACAGACTTGGAACTACCATCATTATCATTGCGTCTTGACGGAGTATAAAATTTTCGTAAAAACTCTGACTTCTCGAGCATTGTTGATTTTGTTAGACTTACGGTCTTGTTGTTGACGTCAATACTATCTCCTTCAGCAATATCGGCTTCGTTTTCTCTGGACTGAATTTCAGCCTTCCTTTCTAGTAATAAATCTGTAGCAAAGTAAAAGGACGGTCTGTTTAAAGTTTAAATTTGCCAGCGACAGGAATATACCTACGTTATTTTGCTTTCATCCTTTTATATTCAAGGAGCATCATCATCATCATATATCCATGTGTAGAATCGCTGATATGTACACTTTCCCATACGGAACTCATTCATTGAACACAATTTTTGTTTACATTAGGAAACCGGAAATGAAAAACACGATCATAAACATGTAGCTTCCTACATATACACATACAAAAGTTCTAAACCATTTTTACACCTATACATTTTCTATATTACTAGAAACAAAAGCCTTCAACGTTGAGTTTTCATCGGTTTTGTTGTAACCATTTGAGTTGATGGGATTCACTAGTTCATTCAACTTTCCAACTACTCTGAATTTTATTTGTACTTGGCAAATAGAGATCTAATAAGAGTTCCCATTCCCATTGTATTCTGTACTCTTCTTAGTAGTTACATATTACTTTATGATGATTATTACTACTTACCTGCCGTTTGATATAAATTGGAATGCTGGAAAATCCCAATCAAGCTGTAAAAGGTAGAATTGCTGCCGTTCCTTTGTTTCCAAACATGAAAAGAGTGATAAATGACTTGATTCCAATTTATATCACTTCCTTGTTTGTCTACGTTCTCATTATCCGTTTTATCTTCTTGATTCTCGTATCTTCTCAAGGACTTTCTCTCATCGTCTATCCCTTTGCTCTCGCAATCTTTATTTAATTCTTGCTGCTGTCTTTCTTCTTGAGCATTTGGTCCTCGCAGATTTATTCTTTCTCTGTGCAGTGTTTTCACCAGGTTTTCCAATCTTGCTTCTTCTTCCTGTTCCCTTTGTTCACGTAATCTTTTCATCTGAAATAGTAGGTCCTTGATGGATAACACATCTGTACTTAATAAACCGTTCATACTGCGCAACACTTTCTCCCATCCCAAAGGAGTTGTACATTCTATACAGTTATCCAGAAGCAGATTTCTTATGGTTTCGAGACAGCCATTTGTTACTGGAACAAACAATGTTTTGTTGTGTTGAAAATCAGTATATGTGAAGAACATTTAAAAAAACAATACTTATAAATGACGCAGTTGTCAGTACAATTGATTTCAATTTATCCATTCATAACCACAGCTGTCGGAACAGGGAGGCAGGGGTCCGGGGGGAGGTTGGTTCAAATTCCCCCAAGTTTGGGCCATTTTACACCAGAAGGAAGGGAAGGGGAGGAACTCTAATCTAATGCATTATAGGATAAGATTACCTATTCACTTGTCCACTGTTCCGACATTTCTGTTTTATAACGTTTTTACACGTCAATACTTTCTAATTTCGAAGTTGTTATTGATTACGGTTTTTACATCTTGCCTTACAGAAAAAATCCTTGAAATCCACGGAAGCCAATGGGATATTCGGTTTACTCGCGTTAGGTTGCGCATTCCGTTTTCCTTCATTTTGCGAAGGAATTTTCATTACATGGGCATTTGGTTCCCCATTCAGATTTACGTTTTCACTCTTCCTACTACAATTATAGCCTTGATTCCTCCCGTAGTAAAAGTCTTGCCTTTTATTTGAATCATCGCCTCTATGTAACAAAAAAATTAATTCTGGAAGACCACGTGTACTGCTGTGAAATGGCTGACTTGCAGCTTCTTCTCGTTTTATATTGGTATGAAAAACTAAGTTTTTGACATTATTATTTTCTTCTGATGGTAAAAAGTTGCCGCATAGTTTACGAATAATGTCAGATGTCGGATCTAGTCCACTCAAGCATTCTAGAAGAATTTCCAAGGCCTCGTCGTCCCTGAAAATGACATCAACAAAATGGTGGATAATCTTAACAAATACTATAATGCCACTTGGCCCATCTAGGTGCATTGATAAACTTGTCACTTTTCCACATATGAAATCAAAAAACTCACAATGAAAGTTGTTCATAGAAAACATACTAAAGCAATATATGGACGGCGAAACCGGGAGTGCATGGTGTAGCGGGCCGTAGCCCTTCACTCTGGAAAAGTAGTTGGGGGAAGTAAAACGTGAAAATTGTAGCTAGTTGTAAAGTAAAGGCTATTCCAAACTCATCAAAAAGGGTAAGAACGTAAAATTCTACATTTACGCAGCTTTACAGTCACATCCACAAAATAAACCATTTATTTAAGATAACGTTTAATAAAGAGGCAAGGAAAAGTAACAACCCGAGGGCGATACAAACATATATTTATTAATGTAATATAAGTTTACATCACGACGACATTCCAGACATCTAAGAAAATTTATTTCCCGTCCCCGTCCCCCACATTCCGCAGACCATACTATAATACAATTTGTAGAAAATCAAATCGAATTCAAAGACGTGTACATTGTTTTAAAATACTTTGTGAAAATAAATTGAACGATTGTATGAAATGCTGCAATCAATACATCGTAAAAGAGTGTTATACTTCTGTCAAAGTTACTTTTGCGCTAGTCTTTTAAGGTCAATGGAAAGTCTATGTAGGTTAGTACTCATCGCGTAAAGTTTTTTTTTATCAATGCACGAAAGTTAAATTAATTTAATCCAATGATATTTAAAAGCTTTAAACTTTGAACCTCATTGATTTAATCAGTTGTGAAACACTCTTTTAATCATAAAATCATTTCCGCTCTCTTTGCTACACATGCTATTGATTTGCGCTTGTATTCAACACCATCCATGTCACTAGTTTTTAAACACTTGTCTTTAGTCATACGACATCGTGGATGTCAACACTTTAGTCTCCAGCTTTAATTAACTTAAGCAATAGTGTTCTATTTGTAATAAATCAACAACTCGAATAAGGAGTTATGAGCAAGCTGTAGTTCAGTAATTGTTTTTGGGATTCGCTGAATGCCATCCGCACAGTTTAAAATTCGAAATGTGATATATTTATATATATCACAATTATATATATCACATATTGTCCAGTGCATCCAGTCTAACATAAATGAAATACGTGAAAAGACTCGGGAACGGGTGCGAATTTTCAAAATTACTTTCTTGTGGCAACTTTTTGAGCTCTACTTATACTACTGCCGTGTAGGTACCATGATAGAATTTTAACAACTCTCATTGCCAGTGCAATGCAGAAGAATTCCATCATCACCCTATACTAAGATTAAACGAAATGTCGCAAACCCAAATCGAAAAGTTTTTGCCATTGAAAATTATCTTCGTGTACTTTCTTTTTAAGCTGGCTACAAGTTGTAGCCTACAACAGAAGAAGGCAGGAACCATTTCAATAAAAAGTCTGGATCTGAAATTTCTTTTGCCAACACATGTGAGTTTGGGAATTTAGAGAAGAATGCAAATATCCTGCGAAGGACGGAAAGTTCGAATTCTTTATCCGGTGTCGCCATTTACTGCTACAAAATTGATTAACTAGAACTTTTTAAAGTAATTACTTTACGTAATAAAACGTGTATATATTCTATACACATAAGTAGTTTTAGGGAGGGATTGTAATTATTAAAAAGTTTTTAGACATTTAGTCACCTTTTAAAATTACAAAAGAGTGTCAGTTGCCAGCAGAATGGAATTCGATAAAAGCTGATATTGTTAGACAGGCGCACAGACAGACAAACAAAGCATTCTCTTGTAAGAAAGCTGACACTTAATAATAGGGGACTAACTTTGACTCCAGCAGAATACGCAACAGTACTTGAACTTGCTCCGTTGCTGAGTTTATCCCATATCCTTTATCCACAATGTCATATTCTATTCGTGTCAATTGGCCATCTTCAAAGAGGCAGTCAAGAAGGGGTGACAGCCCATCAGTAGCATTTACTGAAGTATTTTTTTCGTTGGCGGAATTCAGTTTACTGCTTTTATCGCCACCGTTTTTGGTACTGACTGCAACACGGGAGGAAAGCGATGGTGGTGAAAGTATGCTTTGAATTATTGAATTCTCATTTTCTTTGATAGCTCGCTTCAGGGGACTATCCATGCCACCAAGGTTGTTACTGTCGGATTTTGATTTACCACTTCTTGAGATTTCACTTTTTGGCTGCGGTGCTGCAACTGACATTTCGTCGTCTGAAGAATAATCACTTGCAAACATGCTATCTTCACTGTCCTAGGCTAATACACTATTATATGCAAAATAAGAAAAGTTTGTCAAATAAGTTTTTTACACGTCATGTTTCTTTTTCACACGACAATCGCATATAAACTCATGTTGTTACTTTGATTGTTATTGGATGGTGTATATATACGTAAGCATGTAAGCATATTGCTATGCTCACTTAAGTTCATCATTCCATTATTCTAATAAAGTTCCTGAAAATATCCTGTCGTTTTTATCAAGGATACAACGATGAGGCAGGTGCAAGCATATCATAAACACCTTTTACTTTTACCATTCTGACAACTGCTGTATATTCTACTTCATGCACTGCATTTAATAAATGAAATGGCAGTACTATGTGCATTGCGCTATTTTATGCAGCTCTTTGTAATAAGTTTTTTCTTCTAGACTGTTTGGTTCATTACTTTCACTTTGAAAAATAGTTTCCATCAACTTCCATGCAATTCTTTATCCGTTTTATAACAAAAAAGTTATATACATGATAGTTCTGACTTCTAACAGAAAATTGAATAGCTTATAGTTTCTCTATGTTAGCGCTAGATACAATACACGCCTGTTAAAGATATAGAAACCGGTGGCGAAAAAACTTTTAGTAATTTTGGATTCTGGACTAAGGTCAGTTGTTGGACATATTCCTTTTTCTGCTGACATAGTTTAAAAATGTTACAAATACTTTTATATTCAAACTAACCTCTGAAAACTTCAACATGTTTTAATATACTTGCCATTATTTTAATATTTTGCTTTATTTCTCCAGTCTTCGTAAAACACATGTGCTCATGTGGAGCATGCTGAAGTTATTTACATTCCGTTACCCGCGTCGTTTGCTCTGACTCAAACACAACTTTCTAAAATATGAAAATTTTAGCATTTCGCTTTACTGTTAACTGTGTTAACCATCGAACACATGATAAAAGAAATCGTTCCCTTACGTAAGGAGTCTCCTTTCTTTCCAAGCTCCCACTTAAAATGAGTAGAGACATTTTGTCTTCATAGGAGTTTGACGAGTCTTCTAGCTAGATTCCGTGTTAGTAATGCTTATGTGGAGCACTGCTGCATAGTGCATACCGTTGTTGTCATATACTTTTTCTTAATCGGTTAAAAACTTTGTACAACAGTACAAACTACAAACAAAGTACTTTTACTTTGCAAGTACCTACCGCTGCGCTGCTCGTGTTTACGGAAGATTTAAAATCGAGATGAGATGGCAATTACTTTTCTGTGGAATTTAACTGTTTTACTTTTTATGAGCGCCGTAAAATGTAAAAACTTTTAAATTATCACTTTTTATATTTTATTTTAATTTAATGTAACCGGTCTTTGTTATAAACAATTATGAAAACTTCTGCAAGAGCTAGCGGTGAAATTCATGAATTAAGAAAGACAGTTTATTACCAAAGTATATGCCATCCTTAGGAATTACTGCCAAATACTATTTTGTCAGAAGAAAATGTAACGGAATTCCGTTCACTATTTAAAGGAAAAACAGCATGTAAAAATTTAATTTGGTATGTCTTTACCGCTAATAAACTTTTAATGGTTGAAAAAAATTTAATTACATGGCAAGTTTGTTGAAATGAAATGGAATATTGACCATTTTATCGAAGGAAATGGCAAGTAAATATCTTGTTACATAAATAACAGTGTATTTATAATGTGGATGCTGTATACAAGTTTATAAAAATAATGAAGGAGTTTCTGTAATCTTTCCCATCAATCATATACATGGTTATCACCAGTTATCACTAATTGTAAAGGTAAGGTCATATCATTTCTCGCAACTACTGTCTGAGTGTGTGAGTCTAATACCATTCTACATGGAAAATGTATTCCATATATTTCATTTGTTGAATAATATATACATATATGACATAATTGATGATATAATCAAAACAATCGTTAGTACCTAGATTGCTAAATACTACTGTCCTCTGCGATTTACAAATAAGTCGCCTTGTAAAACTAATTAGTATAATATGTCGCCGTAACCCGCGTTAATATGTAGGTTAATTATCTTCTGCGCATACAGGTTAATCAACTTGGCTCAAACTTAGCACTATTGCAAGCTCTGTAAGGAACCTCATCTAGGTTCTATCTTCAAACTTAACTAACAATGAATAGGTAGTAATTAGTATAGATTCCCGTGATATCAAAATGTGAAGGGTGAACAGACGGACGGACAGACAACTCTGACACAATCAGCAAATTAAATGCAAAAGCATGCAAATTAAAATATATTGTGTTTGCCATCAATCAAATGCATCGTATCGTTATATTTCTTTCTATTACATCTCTTCTTCAGCCAAATATAAATAATATACCAAATAAAGCTACGTACGCATTAAAAAAACTTAACCAAAGTCACTTGAATGTATGGTTAAATGAGTATAAATGGTCGGGAATTTGTTGACATATTTAATGTTTTACTAGAACGCTTTATTTTTTTTAAATCCAATTTATTTTACAACGAAAAACATACTTTCATCATAAACTTATCACAAATGGCAATGGCAAATGCTGTACAACAACATACAATCCACGTTTGATGATATGATAACTAGCATAGATCTGCATGAAGAGGATGAAGTTATCTGGAAATTTTTGATACGGATTGTGCTCATACGCTTTACGGTATGTATTCACTTGTGTGCAAGGTCAAAATGCTTTAATAGCACAAACACCATATAAATACAAATACCTCCTTGCCCTAATTTACGCACTTGTGTCTTATCATGTTGTTCCCTTTTCATCACTTTCAAATTTATTTTTCGATGAATGTATCAATTTTTGTAATAATAACGTAACGTGTCTGATTACGATTGTCATTGTTAGTTCACATCAAATCAACCACACATGGCTCATATCGAATGTAAAAGGAATACGATATACCCACACAGAGAAAGCGATAATGAGAATTTACATAGTATCATTGCATGTAACACGCCGCCCAAAAATACCCAGGGGACTATACGATTGCAAGGCGAAATGAAGCAGGTAGATCCAATGACTCATAGGAAATTCCTACATAGAGGGTACAGACAGGGTAGCTAAATATAGTGTCAATATTACATGTATGTCTCTCATGTCAATAAATGAGTAAAGCATCACGTTATCCATACAACCATAATTTCGTATCGCCATAAATTCGTTCGTGTACACAACTGTAATGTAATCATACAAAATTCATGTCTGTCTGTCCACATTAATATATGCCGACGTAATACTGGATCCAAACGGGTATAATTGACAACCCACTTTCTTATTTCTTACCAGCACACAGATGTCTTCAAACAATTGAGCGCAGTGATAGACAGACGCAATCGCGTAAAGAAAACAGCTTGGGTAATTTAATTGTTTCCCTCTTGATGTAGTCAATCATAAATGATGACAAAGATAAATAATTCAGGAGACATTCAGAGAGGGGAGCAGGAATGTTGTAGTATCAACTTTGGAATTTCCACATTTTCTTTGTATATCAATTTCCCAACTCTTCACAGTGGACCATCGATTGGTGGTCAGAAACCACAAACAAAAATTCTCGTAAGCCAAAATGAGCACCTCTCTTTCTGTATTGTTTTCTGAACATACAAATAAAAGTTGATATATACTCTATTTTACTTAATACTCAAATCCCAATATATCACTTACATCATATACCAATTTTGAATTTATTCCTCTAAAATATTGAGGTGCCTGAATTCGCATTCAAGTGCTAATCATCTTTTGTTGGAAGCTTATACAATTAAAATAAAATCTTTATTAGCGTTACGTTATGAGTCCGTTAAATACTAAAAACCTGAGACCAGTTGTTATTAAGAGTAATAATTTGCAGCTCCTAAACTTTTATAATTGACGTTTGGGAGCTGTCATATTTAGAAAGAATGCGGTAAATATCATACACGCATCTGACAGAACTACAATTTCTCGTCATATATTATTATGATGTACATACATGTTGTTATTATATACTATATTCTCAAAATAATATAATATATAATGTCTCACCAGCCAAGTGGAGAAAACGACACCTATAGAACTACCGCGACTACCGCTAGTGTGCATGTTTATATCAATTTCCTTATACTACCGCTCCTTCTATCCAATAACACCAACCCTGTCACACCACACCATACCATTTTATTACATAATTCAAACTACGGCAGCAGTCCTCTTTGCTCTCTTTCTCCTTTTTATTTCTACTTATCCTTTTCTTTATATCGCATAATTTTCACCAGGCGATTTTTAGGAGAAAGCTTAAAACAGTTAGGTGGGCAAAAATAGAACGGTTTGAAGCAGTTTGTTTATGCTCTTTTTATGTCCATCGTGTATACGTGTGAGTCGTGAGTATGTAGTTGGAAAGGAAAGCCATCCAAATTCTGCGACTTGTGTTGAAACATTTTCATACACACATTCGCCAGAATTATAAATGTATCAAAACCTGGTTGAGTTGAGGTAAATGCTATGCCAGGCCAGACGGACCCCATGATGCGATCAGGGAAAAGGAGTAATAGTTGTAAGCTGTTTGATTGTATATCATTGTACCAATAAACCGAACCATTTATGGGCATAAGCATTTGGAATAGCACATTTATACTTGGCTACCGCCTGTGCCGTACAATAACTTTCAACTTGTCTGTCCATTCTATCTTTCCATACCTTTACTATGCCTTGCATAGTAAAGGTGGATGAAAAAGGTACACCAATTATGTTATATGGCAAGTAAAAATAGCTTTTTATTATGAATAGAAATTGTCCGGTGTGATATTGATTTATTTCTAAGATGTTGCTAGCAGGTTTGAAATATCCATACATGCTCCCCCCACCTTTCCGTGTTGTAAGTGAAAGTAGAAAGCTGTTCTGTTGGTATTAAGTAAAGCAGTACCAATGCTACTCTTTTTCGACGACAAACGAGTGCATTTGCCAAAAATATTACTGAGTAAACTTGTAGCACTATTCTTGTAAAACCAAAAATCAGTGGAAATTGACTAGTTGATGTGTCTGTACCACCCACAGGTACGACTGCATGCCACAAGAAAATCAGTCAGTCACCACTCACCACCAGGCCACCGTAGCTAGTTATCGCGACATCATGACAAACTTTTACAGACACGATGAAAATCTTTCGGCACAGTCACATTTATGGCAATGGTTGGGATAAGCTAGGTGATACCTTTTTGCGGCGTCTAATATATTTTAGCGTTGAACGATCGTATTAATAAACAAGAAAGTCACCTTTGCGTTCATTGTAACATCCGACCGAGCGGTCAGTAATAACGAACCACCACTCGTAGGTTTGAAGTGTTTCCGACGTATTTGTGGAATTGTATTTTTGCTTTTATCGTCAAATAAAAGGGTTCAAGGGAAACTGAAAGCAAATTTAGTAATGTGAACAAACCTAAATGCTGCTTACGGCTGCTTACACTGATATTTTATACTTTATATAAATACATATCAGGTCAAACGGACTCTTTTCCAGTAGTCCTACATGAAATATGGAGGAATATCCTAACAAATAGTATAGACTCTAGATTAGAGATGTTGTAAGAACATAAATACGGGTAGATCGGTTTTCTACTTTTGTCCTTCGCCCATTCATCACAAGATAAATGAATTCGTTTCATGAAAACACTTTTCTGCAGTGATGCCACTGTGACGGTAAAAGTACCCGACACTAGTGCTGCATGTACGGCAGATAAATAACGTTCCATTTATCCATTTGTCTATCAAAGTATACACATATTCGTGTTTTTGCTATAATCTTCGGAAATGAAAAGAATGTTGTTGTAATGATGATGATAATAGGTATGTATTTAGAAATGTAGGGCATCTGGAGATGTTACAGTTACAATGAGATATGTGATGATCCAAAAGTTTCAGTACAGCAGTATTTATTTAATGAAACAAAGCACATTACATTGTCGTTAATCTTTCGATAAATAACACGCATAACGATATTGAGGCCAATGCGTCGTTCCAGAGATTCCAAATGTGTATATGATGGGGAAAGTAATAAAGGAGTGATTGGTATACCAACCGCAAGCATGTATTGTGTTTCATATTTTCATAGCTATGCCATGTAAAAGCTCTCTATTTTCTCTGTATTTTTTTAATGTTAATTTCTGGAAGTTTCGATTGGCGTTCTTGAGAGCAAATAGACAGCGACGTCTTTGAAAAGTATGCAAAGTAGTCAGAAGTCACAGCGCCAATCTTTCAAAATAATTCTAGGCAATTTTAATAACATGGTTAATATGAAATAATAGGTGAAAATTCTATTTGGCGATTGTACATTATATCTTATCGCACAGGGTGGGGTCGGGGTCGAAGTATGCAACCTGACATTACAATCCTAATGGATGATTTTTAATAAGCCATAGACTACTCTATCATAAAGCAACCATAAGGAGACTTGCGTGAGTGTGAGGTATGGAATTGTCTATTTTTGTAAACTTGTCATCTATATCGATCTAGTAAATGTTGCTTACATGAAAAAACAATCGTTTACGTATTACACATCACGAAACGAATCCTTGTACCTTGGTTAATTGGCATATTATGTTACAATATGTCCGTGTGGATTATATCACCCATCTCACACATCTCGACTAATACATGTCGTCAACCATTTCCGAGCAGGGTAGATCAATGAAGTTCCAAGCACGAATGGTCTCTCTCAGGGGTTGATAGTTAGCACCAAATTTTAACTGTTATTAAAAAGTCCCACCGAATTTGATATTTTGGTGCTATAAACCACACGAACATGTGTGTA
>JAHZNE010003913.1:0-16998 GCA_027744055.1 Callyntrura sp. NNG-2020
GCTGCTTCAGTGTAGCTGAGGCAGCCGACTAAGAGACATCAAGATACATTGTGTTGTGTTACCTTGCATTGGGCGACTTATTTAGGAGCATCCGTTGGCGTCATGATGGGTCATAGAGCATACACCGTTACATTACCCGCCCGGTACCTTCAATTTGAAACGATTTCCGTGGTACTACATGCTCCAATATTAGAGGATGTAAATCTATAAACGACCCCTGATAGATTGCTGTAAACGGAGTGTTGATATTCGTTTTCGTATTTAAATTACCGCGCTAACTTCCAACCGGCCGAATATAAAAGGACATCAAACAACGATCGTAATACATAGTATTTACTATACTACCAAATCAGTTCTTGCAGTTTTCAAGGTATCTGTGTTTACTACGTAGAAACATATTTTACTCTGTAGGGTGTTGTAACGCAAACCGCCGCGCGGCTCTAGTTATTATTTTTGTATTGTAATTCTTTTAGTTTAAATGTATGGACGTTCTAGGTTTTTAAGTGCCCCAAGAAAGAATATTATTTAGTGACCTAAGCATGCGACGTATGCTCATTTGCATTACTTTTATATTTCTGGTTCTGTGCCACCAAGTTAACGTAATTTTGTCCACATAGGCATGGTTCGTTCCCATTATATCCAAGTAATATCGATTTCTGCTTCTTTGCCCTTATGTGAAAAATTGTTTAATGTAGTGATTTTTATCAGATTACTATTTAAAGCGGTCTATAGGAGTATAGCATTTACAAAGTTTTGCATTAGTGGATTATCTAGCCAACCTTTGCAAGCAGTAGGATTGTTCGTTTAACATTTGTTCTTGACTATTTTTTTACCATTATTTTTATGTACTATTTTTGGAGACAAATAATTGTAATACATTTTGGACAACTTCTTCCGCATTCATAATTCAATCGTGGGTATAGAAATAACTAACTATACGTACATTTCGTACGTTAGACTTGGCATTTACAAAAGTTTAACATGTCGTGCTCTTTATTTTGTGTTTTTCGACAGAATGGATGTTTTTTAATATGTTAAATAAAAGTAGCTCATTTTTCAACAAATTCTTACATATAATTTCCTGCTTACATTAATAGATGCGCATATGGCATACATATAATTTATTTTCAATTGTTTTTGTAATACCATGCTCCATTTTACAATTTATCTACGTGGCAATAAGTTATAATATCTACTTTATGTATTGGCTAATGTTGTGGTATTCCTAGAAATAAAATCATGTGAAACTGATGATATTCTAAATGCCCATTTGTTGCTAGAATTACCTGTGGTAGGTTATGTTTACTCATATACGCTCTAGATAAAATTAGTTCAATAAGTGTTACATTTTTTGTACGTTCATTCTATGATTTTCATGTCTATGATATGAATGTATTATAATATCTCTAGCATTTTGGAAAACAATTGTTTATGTCAATTGTCTATGGCGTTTAAACACAATTTAGCTGACTTCTGCAACTGAGTGTAAAAGTCTAAAGATCAATTAATCTATTAGATTGTAATAGAAAAGCATATTAATTACAAACATGAATTCATTGGTTAATGAAACCAACTCCATTATTGCCCACCATTACGGGTTTTGGAAATGGTCACTTCACAAGCTCAAAAACACGGATTTGACTGATGATACATTAGTAACCGGTAATTAAAAAGACCCTGACTTTGGAGCAATGCAGTTGTAGGTTTAAGTGAATGTATCTTTTACCAGATCGTCTAAATGGTCTATAAATACCGTCATGTGGTCATGCGTCATCTGTAGAAGTAGAATGCTTCAATATGCGCAAAAATCTAATATCATTTCCTAAACTCACTTTCCTCTATGCACGCAGTTAGTGTATACACTACTGTGTTCTCATATACCATTCGGTTGTTTTCACAAAATTGCAGTAACTATTAAAAATCGTAAAATCCAAACGAACATTTTATTTTTTGAATTTTTTATTCCTTTTACATTATTAAACAAATGTTCCATTTAAACATCAGGATACGAATTTACTATATTTAACATGGATTTAATAATATTGTAGCGTATTGCGAAGATATGTTTTAAAATAGCACTGGGAAATGGAAATGCGTATTTTTGTGGTTGCACCACCGTTTAACAAACAACAAATGGGTTTCTAACACGCAATTCAAGCATTATTAGCTCGAGGTCAACCTGCTATTGAAATGGGATTCGTTCGAACTAGAATTTCCTTTTTATGTTTATTGTCTAAAAATATGCTATGCTGACTACACAAATCATTGTCAACAATGAACTTTGTTTACTTTCCGATTAATACAGAAAAAATCGTTTAAAGATAAATGACATTAAATAACTCTTGAATTTCTCTTTTCGTTTTTTAATGTTTCTGCTTTTTCTTAAATTTAAAGTCACCTTCAATTATAGCGTTTTCCACCAAAGTACTGAAAGACGGATAGCGATTAAAATTTAAAATGATGTGTTTCGTATGAATTGTATCTCAGGAAGAAAATAAAAATTTTTGAAATTTTGAACGTAGTAGAATAACGATTAACACTCGTAGTTAGAGCACGTAAACACTAATGTCGTAAGATATAACATACACCTGAAGTTGCTGTTTTAACCAAAAACAATTTCAAATACTCACACCTAATAAATATTTTGATCATATGCTGTTTTTGCTTTGTTCGTAGCAAAACAATAAAAGCGGCCATGGGTAAACATGTTTTCTTTGACCACAGCGAGGTAAATCTTTTACTTTCACGATTATCATTTCTTTATCAGTGTTTACGCGGAAAGCTCCACACTGGCCTGTTTTTGAGAGAAGCTACATAATATTGTCGTAAATACTTTCTGTATAGCGTCATTCTTCTGATTAATTTTATTTACTGTTGCTTCTGTAGTTTTAATGCGCATGTAAACACGACCTATCCCAAATTACAATCAACATAGCACTGTTTTGAAGGCACCCCATTCACTGGTTTTTGTTTGTCAGGAAATCTGTTGATTTCCAGGAGGTGTGACAGCGCACCTAATAAACACTGCCAATATAAATTGTTTGTGTAAAACTATCAACAAATAGTGGCTCACCTGAGTAAACATGTTTTCTCCTGTTTACAAAGTCGCAGTTTTCTTTCCCTTCTGCCGCTTCTACTTTGTCAAATGTCAAGTTTATGTCGTCAACAGGCCCAACCGCGTTGTTTTCAAAGAGAACTGTCACCGCAGGTGGGAGAAATTCCATCCTCCGGTGATTTCCCTAATTTCACTATTTTGACTACTTGTTTGTAAATAATCTCTCACCGACAAACACAGGCTAACTTAAATTGTAACCAGCGACTCGCTGTATTCAGGACGTCCTATTTGCTGGTTTGGGCTTTTAGGAGCGAGAAATTTCAAGAACCATAGAGAGAACCACTTTAAATACTGATTACATTCCTTCACACCAGCACAGTTTACAGCCGCACGACACCCGGGCAACTGCCTCATTTCCCCGGAACGCACAATGCTCTCGGAAAATGCATACCGTTATTACACGCAAGCCCTTAAATTGGGCTGCTTCTTTCGAGTGCTCCCTTACAAGTGGGATACCGAGACCTCTACACTTTTTCCTCCCACTGGTCCTGATATAAACATATTTAATTTTAACGTTTACTTCGTCTACTTTTACACAGTTTTCACTATTGCACGCCTCCTGGAAACCACTGTGTATCGCTCGGTGGATTTCCCTCTGCATCAATTCATTCTAGCTGCTGGTTGGGCATGTGCCTTCACCCTGACCACCGCTGGTTGCTACCAACTGAAACTGCGACGAGAGGACATCATGGATTATATCAACCACCGGCTCCTCTCCAAGATGACTGTTGACAGTGAAGCAAAATTGAAAAGTGCAGCAAAATCTCGGAAAGTGGATAAGATTCGATTAATCGAGGCTCGAGACACAAAAATCAACTCTTGGCACGTCCTGTTTGCCCTCTTCCTTCTCTACACAAATCCCGGGGTTCACACGTTGATCCAGTCGGAGTCACCCTGTTCGCCAAATTACATCAGTTCGGTAATATTTCCGTGTCAGTCGATCAGTGAAAATATCTACTCAATTCTGGAGAAAGCGCCGTTTGCCGTATACGAGCTATATGCCATATCCATGTTTCTCTACATCGGGTTCAGTCAATGGAGTTTCATTCTGCTGGGGTTAGCGTCCGTTCAGACGGAACAAAAGATATTGGAACAAGTGACGTAAGCTAAACTAGATGTTTTAATTAGATATATCGACTTCAGCATTTAACGACACATTTTTTTAAACTGATAGAATGAAGGAGCTTTTAGCTTCTGGTGAATGGAAGTCTGTCTACCTGCTTATCCAGCAATGTGAGCTGGATGTCACCCTAATTAACGACTTGTTCCAGTACTTCTTGATGGTGTTTCCCTCCGCTCTGTTGGCCGTCGTTAGCATTCTCACCTTTGGCACCATTAGACTCTGGGAAGTGAATCCCCAAGCAAATCTGATGTTCCCTTTGTGCAGTTCCCGGTGTGCTTTCGAAGCTATAACCCCTCTAATCTTGGCGGGAAAGGTGAACAACGGGAGCGCTGACGTGCTGGATAAATGGAAAAAATCAAGTCACGAAATATCGCGCAGCAAAGGAAGGTTGGAAGGGAAAGTCATGAGAAGGGCGCAACGCTCTTGTCGAAGAATTCAATGCTCTGCGGGACCTCTGTACACGTTTGAAAACTCCATCGTGCTCTGCAGCATCGACAATTGTATACAACTTATCTGCAATTTGCTGGTGACCTTTCCATCAGCTGAGAGTAAGTTCAATTAAAACGAGTCTTGCAAACACGCCATTCCATTCATATATTGAAGAATTAAATCGTCCTTTAAGTTTTCGGGGAATAATGATAGGAGCATCAATATTAGTAATACTGCAAACATGACACGCACAACACAAGTGACAAGTGTTGCAAATAGTAATTAATTATGTAAGCAATCGCTACCAAAGTAACTACGAAACGAATGAGGTAGGTATTTGCCGTAGTTATAGAAATAACAGGTTTAGCAGACACTACTATATTCGTTTATTCAGTTGTCATTTGGCTTTGGGCAAGTTTACCCTTCAATCACTTTCAATCTTGCACAGCCGTGTTACAAGTTACAGATTGCAATCATTGAATTTCGTGTTTTCGTGCATATAATAACTTAAGATTTGGATACATTAGCTATGCTGAAACATATTCAGCATGATGATATGATACATTAAATTTATATTGTAGAAGGGTATTGGTAGAAAGGTACAGGTAAGAAAGTGTTTTGGTTCGTGCAAAACCTTCTAGTTAATATTATAAAAGTTTGGTTTCAGACGTGCTTATTAAAATTGTGATGCACACATTCTTACTATCTTACGACGTTTATGATAGGGAATGTGATTCTTCAAAAATTCTAATATCGTCGGTGCGATCTCTGTACTTCAGTAAGTGCAAACGTGTCCTTGATTTAGTATACGTCTTCGTATATGAAAATATATAAAAACTAACATTCTGTCAATATGTCATTGTTGAATTTACGCAACAAATACGTAGTTTGTTTATGTAAAATATTAATATCTTTAAAAAAAGTTGACTTACTGTAGTGTGCAATAATTATACAGTATGGTATTTTTGTGCGAATGTGATTGTCTGTTTAAATCCATTGGTTATGAATTTAAAGTAAAAAATGTTATTCAAACTTTAATGCGGAGCATTAGTTGTAACTTTCTTGAAGCAGTAAGAAAATTTCCATACTTTAAAAACATGCACGCTTCAGTTGCAGCACTATACAGTTACAACCCCTCATGCAACTGGAGATGCACCAGGCTAGCGTATTAAATACATCTGCAGTTTCATCATCATCATCATCACCTATTAGCATTTTACTTAAAAATTCTCATTTTTAGCCGCCACGTTAACGCTCAAATTTTAACTGTTACATTATGCAAAAGCAGCAACCATATAGGGAGATAAGGGTTTTACGTTCCACTAACATAAGACACGACAAACCAGCTAACAGTGAAGAATAAGGTTCTAGTAATAAGCAGGAAATTGTTTCGAGATTCCATGTAGCGTCAACAATTTAAAGTTGTTAGCTATCATTATCAAAACACCGTCATAAAAAAAGATTCCTGCAGATCACGAATTCGAAATTATATAAATGCATTAGGTTGTTGATGTGTTAGAGGGTACTTAAAAGGGAAAGCGATGGAATGTGTACAAACTTAAACCACATTGAAAAATTTTGACATGTAACATAAAAATAGTGCGCTGACATCGGAAACAGAAAATCAGCGGGTTTTACATTGTGTATAAAAAACAAAATGCAATTTTAGCGAAAAGTAAAAGTTCCATGCTTGTCTTACATTCTCGCCGCAGCCCACCTCTTCACAAAACTACCACATGTTGTAATTCTACCCGCTACGACCCGTTTTACCAAAGTAAATAATTGACGGTAGGGTAAACATATTCGCATAAATAACTCTTAAATGACAAGAAATGACCAACATCCTCCCACCACATTCAGTTTGACAGCGCCCATGACATTCCTACCACGCATTATACACATTTAAAGCATGTCCATCTCAATGGGCAACTGTCTTCTATGAACAATCTACAGGTGCTTATCGAAATATACGTAAAAATCCTTTTCACTATATTATTTCGCATCTTGAGACCGCCATATGTTCACATACTGACCTTCGTCACTTTTAGTGTTTGCTGTCAAAACTGACGGCAACGAAGTGCTTGGAATATACTTTTATTCAAGCGATAAAAACGTTGTAAGTTTGTCGGACTTCAATACCACAAAAATGCTTCAGTGAGGTAGCAATTCCCGAATTTAAAATGACTAGTGTGAATGGAACAATACCTAGTAATGAGCAATCACTGCAAAAATTAGGTCGGCAGAATGCTTCATACGTTGTGATGGACGATGTTTTAGCCAAAAAATACACGCGGTTTTATAATATGACTACCACAATCGCCAAAACATTTACAGTATTAAAATACTCACTCAAATTTAAAGTTATCCATTCATGTAGACAAGCCTTACTAACTTCTGTGCATTTTAATGCATGACAGAAGTTATTGGTTTTAACATGATGTCTGTCTGTGTATTTGTGTGTAAACACGAATATCTCCAAAACTTTTCGACATTGTTTTCACTAGTCGACAGTACAGACAAGTCTTCAGATCTCTCAGCAAATAAGGGCTTTGTGGGTCATCCCCCTGGCGGGTAACGACAGGGGTAAAAATTTACAACATGTTCAAGTGGGCTGAAACTTGGTACACATGTACCGTATACATAACTATAACGTTCTGCAAAGTTTGACACCTATTGGTTAACTCGTATGACCTCAAGAGGTCACCAAATATCAAACATTGTTTTCAACGCTGCTGCCACACGTTGACTCCAATTGAGATGCAATTTTCGACAGATGGCTCGAATTGATAATGGCTTTCTTAAAAATGACAAACCGCCACATAAAGGTCCCCCTAGCGGCAGAAGCAGTATTTTCATATAACTCCCACACGTAAACTCTGATTGAGTCGAGGTTTGGTATGGAGATACCTTAAATACACCTTCAACGTTTTGCCAAATTGGACATTGAATTATTGACTTGTGTGATCTCCACCGATCACCAAATGTCAAATATTGTTTTTATCACTGATGTAACATATTAACTCAAATTAAGACGGGGGTTTTTTGCCAGATGATCCGTCAGACTTGAACAGGTGGGGCCAGGTGACCTGAGGGATGTGCAGGTGGGGTCGGGTGACACCAGGAATAGGCAGTTGTGGTCAGGGAAATGCACAGAAGTTTTTTGTTTCATGGGTTACATGTCTTGTTTATTTAATGGTACATTTCTTAAATTCGACATTTAACAACAAATCAAGACCAACTAAATTATCCAAGACTATTAAAAGGTAATTGTTAGTTTGTTTCCTGGGACGCCTTCCATAATTAGGAAGTTTGACAGCTCCAAAAATACTTCCGGATTCTTTGTCACCAGATCCCTGTACTCCGACGAGATGATTAGTTCGGCCCGTTTCCTGGGATGACAAAAGACAAAAGAAATACAATGTGTACAGTAGTAATGTAGTGATAGGCTCATCGGGTGTCAGCTGTTCAGTCATCTCAGTCTGAAATCAATAGCACTTAAATGTGTGAACATACTCTTTCATTATTTTCATCGTTTTCTCCTCCACCTCTTCTTGAAAAGGAAGCTCACACCCTTTCACTTTCAGGTACAGCCGCAGAGTTGCCTCCACTGGGAACCAGGTTGTCGGTTGTTTTAAAATGTGACGGACCACCGCCGTTGCCAACGTGCGAATATCGTACTTATTTGCAAACAACAAAATCTCTTGAGCCACCTCCAAATCCCGGGACGGCTTCTCCAAATCCCAGTAATACATAAACGCCAGCCCCGCTTCAACCCAATCTCAGATATATCTTCCATTTTGATAGTGCTGTCCACCGCCTCCTTCCACTCATTTTTAAACATGGCTGCAAACACGGGACTGTGCGCTACAAAAACCAGAATCCAGAACAGTTANTATATCTTCCATTTTGATAGTGCTGTCCACCGCCTCCTTCCACTCATTTTTAAACATGGCTGCAAACACGGGACTGTGCGCTACAAAAACCAGAATCCAGAACAGTTAGCAAGAGGTATACCCAAAAAATTAAAAAAGATAAGGAGGCGCTACCAATTAGGAAGGACTTGTGACACAAGTGGGAGGATCCAGCCTCAGTAATAATAACCACGTCCGTCTCAATGGAATCCTGCAGCAGCTTTTTGTTGATATTTGAACTTAGCAGAGCTATTTACCACAACTACTGACAGATAGAAACCGCTTTCCAAAATTTTGAAGTAGTTTTAGAGTTATCGTGTCGTGACGCACGCACACACATGGGCACACGCAAGTAACGTCAAATAAAGCAAGTTTTCGTATACACTTGGCTTTTGCATTTAATTTGGTTATTCACTCAGAAGTAAATGTTAATTTTACACATTCAATAGGTCCGCGCTTTTGAAGTGTTGCATCGTATAAAATCAAATACATTAAAGACGAAGCAACACCTGTTTTGTGTGATGGAACACCGTTGGTGTTGAGTCGATTCGTTCCTGCATTCTATTACATTTTTGTTAAATGATCGTACAAACTTAGCACTCCCATAACAAAGCCAAGTTCAACATCTATTTCTGTAGAAAAAGTATGGCTTAGTCTAGCATTGGTAAAACTGCACGGACGGAACCAATATCATGAAACGTAATTACAGTTAAATCAGAGTAGAGCTCAGCTACATTTTTCCTCTCGGCATCCTCGTTGTGTTGCTGTGGCATACCCAGCAGCATCCCAGTAATGCTATTGCGAATGCCAAATTACGGTGGGAGCCAAAATTCAGCTGAGCTCTGGGTTAAACAGAAACTGTGTACCGTTGTTGTTACGGGTTTACTATTGAGAATTAATGTAAATTTTATAGTGAGGACGCTAAATGAATGAAATGGTTAAAGTTTTCTACTACAAAAATATATAAATTCTTCCATTCATGAATGGAAAATTAACCCATATATAATTAAAAATTGCAGCTCATAAATTTTATATAAATTTCAAAGACAGTGTCATCCATATATGGTCTCCGCAAAACATTGGCTCCATTTTAAGTGCAGAAACCCCACGATCCTCCATTAGGGACGTCGCATTAGTACACCTGAAATTTATAACGTCAAATGAAATAAATATGTAATGAAAAGCTGAACATAGGTAACATTATGTCATTAGAACTACCTGAGGAGCAGCACGGAAATGGCTTATCGTCTCCGCATGGTCCCACGGCACATCCTTCGCCCCTTACTCTACACAACGCCTATAGATTAAAATAACATATTTTAATCACAGTGGTAAAAACACAGCAATTTCTGATTATAATATTAGCATATTAAAAATTAAGAAATAAAATATAAATTTTACCTCCACTTGCGCAATTATTGTTACCTGTGGGTAAAACCCACAGCAGTGCAACACTTCCTGATGACTATGACAAATTACATTTAGCGATTGCCATGATACTTTTTTGGTAAATGCATCTGTTTCTAACGTAAGTTGTAATTCAAGAATGAATACAGCTTTGAAGGAAAACGTTTTTGTACAAAATGCAGAATACGACACGGACACAAAGAGAGATTGTTTGAGCTATTCTAAAATACAGCAGCTTTTGAAAAGAATTATTGTTACCAAAAAAATTCCGCTGCCTCTGAATGAACTTGAATTACATAAAAATGTCACAAATTTCCACCTTGGCGTTGCCCTGAAAGCCATTGGTCGTACATCGTTATTTCTTACCCAAAAAGTACCAGGATGCATCTGGCATACTTTGTTGGCTACTTCATTAACCGATTTTAAAGTGCTCTAAAATAGAGGTCAGTGATAAATTTGTTTTGATGTTGTTATATTTTTTTCTAAAAATCTACTTTATGCTTGGTTTAAACTGCTTCAACCGCAGAACAACTGTTGTCATGTAAGCCCTATGTGGTGATCATAATTCAGGAAAAAGTTGCCTGTAAGTATCGTCCAATGGATACTGCTAAATAAGAATGGATGTATACTAAAATAAATTAATCAAAAACAGATTTTGATGAACAAAAGCATTATGCAGCCACGCCGTTTTTATAAACAAGAAAATATTAACGCTATCACTATAATAACTTTAGTGGAATGTTACTTAATTTGGAAGAATAGAATGATACATGTTAGATAAGTACACATGTCCATAAATTATACTAATAATAAATCTTCATCTTTTATTTTTGTACATGCAAAGACGCACAGCATAACAAAAAGCAAAATAATTTAAGTATCCGTGGATTCATTGTTGTTTATTCCACTACCAAAGGATTAAGGTAAGGATTCTAAATGACGCATTGCTAAATGACGTCATTTTGAAGGCATCCATTATTTAGGCAACAGTAGGGAAGCATAATTAATAATTATAAGCGTCTTGAAAGTGAATGCCGGTGGCTATACGGAAGAGTTCCTAATAAATAAAAGACAATTTTCTGTAGAGCGGAACACCCTTTATTATTATTTATTATAATTAAGACAAGACTTTATTGCAGAATAGTCATTAGTGACAGATCCATAACATGGTATAATGTGTTAAAAAAGATAATAATAGGTAGTTGGACTGCTTTAACAAAAACAGTATATAAAAAAATTTGTTTCAAGAAGTAGTTTGTATATACAGTTTAAAATTTAATACATTGGTATCAGTATTCTCCTCGACTGTCTCTAACCCACACCCCTCGTCATTAGAAAAGCTGGCTCTGGCTACATCGTCGAGGTCAAGGTTTCTAATTGTTAAGGAATTCACGTTGTTCTGAGAGGTTATTACGTTGTATAAGTCACGTTCGGGGGAGTTGTTGCTAAACATCAAAGCACGCCATGATCGATAAAAAGGGGAGTCCAAAAACATTCTTGAATTTAAAATGCCACATAACAGTGGATTTTTAGTCGTCCCTAGTCTACGTAGGAGTGAGTAAACGGCTCAGGTATTCCATTTTCGAGGAACATCTGACTAGCGCTGCACCATCTGGGATACCCGAAGAGAGCTCTAAATGAGTCATTAAAAGCAACGCGAATAGCATTCAGTTGCCCAGCTCGCAGGGGCGTCCATAGGCTCATGCAGTACACGTTACTGAAAAACGTATTAAACATATTTTTTATTAATCTTGGAGCACGACATAAAGCGTGATTTTACGAGATTAGCTTGCATATAAAGTTCTCTTTTCCGTCTGATAAGTTCCCTGGTATCTCTATCCCAGCAGCTGATGTCATACCCAAGGTACCGCACACACTCAGTCCATGGAGTTGGCTTCCCGTACATTTTTATGTTAGGTCGGTCAGGTCCCACGTCTCTTGTGGCGAAGCATTGGAGATGTGATTTCTCTGGGTTGAAAGAAATGTTATAGTTAAGGCCATACTCTTCACAAATCGTTATCAGTTTCTGTAGTGCACTGATTGAATTTGCCATTAACACCGTGTCATCAGCGTAAGCGAGGTGATTGCACACTAGATTTCCCACTCTGCAGCCAAGTCCACTTTTACTTAGAGCGATATACAGTTGATCTATATACACTGCAAAGTAAATTGCACTATAAAATACCGCCTTGTCTTACTCCAACTTTCACCGGAAAAGGACTCAATAATGTGTTACCCCACCGTACGCAAAATTGTTGGCTTTTAAACCAATGCTCTAGTAGTGCCAATGATTCATCGCATATGCCACGTTTGCACAGCTTATTGAGTAGCAATGTATGCGAGACACTGTCAAACGCGGCTGTCGTGTCAAGATAGCAAAGATACACAGGCGTTCCTCTGCTTAGGTAGTGATGCGACACCTGCCGTAATGTAAAAATTGCCGATTCTGTTCCCACACCTTTCTTGTAACCAAATTGCCCGCTTTGAGTATTCATCTTACTCTGAAAGTTGTCCATAATTAACATTTCAAAAACTTTCGAGATAATAGTTGCTAAAGCGATCGGTCTGTAATTTTTGATTTTGCTTGTATCTAGTCCTGCTTTCTTTAGGATTGGTACTAGAGTTACGTTCATCAGAGGCACTGGAAGAAATGGATGTGCAACGCAGGCATTAAATATGTTCGTAATAACATGGCCTACGTCGGTATGAGAGAATTGAAGAGACTCCGCAGACAGTTTGTCAGGTCCAGGTGATTTCCCTTTTTTTAACTTTTGTACACAGGTCAGGACATGCTTTGGAGTTGTACGAAAGGGTGTAAAATCATCTTTCTTACGACATTTGTATGAAGTGGCCTAGCAGCGGTTATTCCAGGTGTCTTCGTTGGAAAACGTGTTGGAGTAGTGTGTTTCCCCTAACCTGCAATTTCAATTTCACCAGTCACATCTTCCAATTTTTCCGCTGCTGTTGTAGTAAGCCCGTTTGACATTTTTACAGTGTTCCAGAACTTGTAGAAGGCATGAAGGCATACACTACGATTTTGGATCTCAAAATACAAAAAGGACTATTTAATGTTTTTTTAAAATTTTTATGGCATCGTGTTGTGTCCAAATAATGCATTTCTCATGAAATGTTCGTTCCTTAGTTTTCCAGTAAATATATTACTGTCTTAAAAGTCCAGTGAATCATATCCATTGTGTAACCTGCGGTGAAAAAATATCCAGATATCTAATACACTAGAAACTTGAAACGGTTCAGCGTTACCTGTGCATTTATTAAATAGATTCCTTAGTCAACAAATTTGTAAAATTTAAGAAATGAACATGGGTAGTTCCTGTCGTAATTTGGGAGTTTTAACATTTCAGACACTAACTTTACATTGGTGCTACAATTTAAAAACGAAGGTAAATTTAGTAATTTAACTAATGAAAGCATAAGAGTGCCGTCTGGGAATCGGAAAAAGGCAAGTGAGATTTGATTCAGTTTTTTACGCTGGCTAGAAAGCAGGCTTTTGCTATCTGTAAAACTGAAATATATGGCGGCGTTGAAATATTTCTTGTAACAGTGAAAAACCCTTTATTGTAAACTGTATGTACTCTACCATGCGATACATAAAAAGGTGGGGTGTCAAGGAGCAGTATGGTAATGTCAAATACGATGGCTAGTTTCAATTTGAAATTAATATTGCTACGAAAACACCTACAATAGAAGTAGCGTAGTTTAAAACGAAAGTTTGGACGTATGGGGCTACCGTTAAGATGACCAATACACCAAATGAAATTAATCATTCATTCTGATTCATTCATTGTCAGTGGAAAGCACACAACGTTGAAGGAAATACCGTACACTGACAATTCGACGAGGTTCCTCCAAAAAATCACACCTCCACCTTTATGTTTGGATGCATTACCTAACTCACTACTGCTGTCAACTAAATGAATAAATGTATCTTCCGGAAAGCAACTAATAATAACAATTTTGAAAGTCGAAGTAAAAATAACAAAAAATACACTTATCTGTTCATTTTTAATGTTGTTCTATAAAGCATGTGAATGCCGTTTTCCGATTTTCAGACGACAATTATGTACTGTCCCTAGTCAGTTGGAAGTTTATCTTGCTTTAGTAAAGCATAATTCACCGGACATAAGTTTGAATAATCATAAACATGATAGTATGAAATATGCACAGAAATGTTAGAAACATCTAAAAGTCCTTCTGCAAGATGCTTACACTGATGATTTTATTAGAAATAGAGGTAATCACTTCATAAACTTTTTACATAAATATTTGCCATTAAAATTCAAATAAGCAAATAAATAGTAAATATTAAATCTTCCCGTTTCCAAAAAGTCCACCAGCTTAGTTCGCCTTCTTAAGTGCAAAAGCCCCACGATCCTCCCTTAGGAACGTCGCATACACCTAGAATTTAGAACATGTTATTTACTAAAACAGAAACTCCAATATATTGGTTGAAATTTAAAATAAAAAAATCATCCTGTTTACCCGAACAGCAGCAAGGGAACGGCTTGTCGTCTCCACAAGGTCCGACAGCACATCCCTCGCCCTTGACTCTACACAGAGCCTAATAAGGTTACACACATATTTCCAAAGTAGCCATATCAAAACCTTTCAAAATTAAAAAAATTAAGCAATTTGAAAATGGTATGGAAGTTTTACCTCAACCTGGGCTAGCATAGCCACCAGTGCTAAAATCCACAGTAGGGCAATACCACTCGATAACATAGTATACCTTGCCATTGTTGACGTTAAAGAATATGGTGAAATACCCTTGTTTCAGAAGTCAATTGGTAGTAATGAAGTTCAGTTAGATGAGAATGCTTTTATACAAAAAACTACAGAACCTAAAACGGATATAAACAAAAATTATTTACACAGTTCCTGTTAAAACTAGTTGTTCGATAAAAATTATTATTACAAAATACTCTACCATAGCCGTATACTAAAGGAGTAGCAGCCCGTCGCAATTACAGTTATATAGTTCAACGTCAAGAACTGTCATTTATAAAAAATGCGATGTGGGACATCAGGCACAGGCAGCAATACTGACTAATTTATGGTCCTACTTCTTCATAATGTTTCCAAAAATGGAGGCCAATGACGAATTTGTTTTGATGCAACTATCATATAAAGTTAATTATGAGAAACGCAATTGTGATTGGGGTAATAATTTATCTATCTCAATAAAAATAGAGTTTGCTTAATTCCAGTTTGAACGTCAAAAACAAATCCCTATGTGTATATCTATCTGAAACGTGTTGAAAAACCGCAATAGCAAACAACACATTTAATAACACATAATCGATCAAATGTATTGTTAAAGACATGAGTAATCATTAAGTGAAGTAGGTAAATGAGTATTTGTATTGACCGCCAATAAATCAAACACGGATTATCATAAACCCTGAGAATAATGATGCATTGACTTTCACATACTTCAAAAAAGTTAACAACTTGCCAATAATAATTTGTTTAAAAGTCAACAAAAATCTACAGAAGAATATGATAAGAGACTAGCCAAAAGTGGAATGAATGGACTGACATTAGCATATCTTCTGGTAGAAGGCAAAATGCGATGAAAGAAATGCATATTCAGATTCTGGGCATTTCATTTTACTACTAGTCGGATTTACAACCTTCTATCTTACTTTCATTACTTTTGCGCAGCCCGCTAGAATTTGTTTATCAAAACCCAATAACTCCAGCAGCAAAATTTTTGAATATGTGTCATGACGTCAGGTGTCACAATATTGAAATATACGACATCATCGTTAGGCACTTGGTTATCAAATAGGCACAATTTTAGAAAAAAATCCTGGCGAAATACCTGTATATACAATTCCTAAAAATCTTGTGCCTTTGTGAGCATTGTCAATAATAGCTCCTTCAAATTTGTAGCTTCATAGTCTATAGAATTAGCATTATGCTAAATACCTTAACCTAAAAAATAAAAGCGCAGAAACAAAGCTGTGAGGTAGTTACAAAAACAGAAACCTGTGGGGTGTTATAGAAGCGGAACCGTCATGCAAAATTTGGAATAAAATATGTCTGAAGAAACTTCGTAAAGTACAAATTATTTCACAAGCTGCCACTGGCGTACGTTGGAACTTAAAATTAAAAGTGACTTGTAGATTCCATGTAAAACAACTGTACTTCGTAGCACTAGTTCCATAATGGCATAGCCATGTGTGTGTAGACGCTACAAGACGTCGTCCAATGTTTGAAGTTTACACGTAAATCGAGTAAAACTATCGCACAAAATGAAATATGTGCAAATAAGTGGTAAAGTAATTTTCCAATTTCCACTTCACACAACAGGAAATAGTCCGTTGAAGATATAATGTGCTAATTTATAACAAAAATCGACTACATGTGCAATAACACATGCAATAAGAACGTACAAAAACAGGAAATCATCATGAAAATGGGTTTCATCATCCTGGTCACAAGTGTGACGAACCCGTGTTTCAAAATTCGGGTACATAAAAGTATTTATCTCTTATGTATGTAGTACATTATCAGTAGTGCTAGAGTTAGGCTAGGGTAAACCAATGCCATGAAAAAGTAAAATGAATCCATTCATCGATCATATGAATATGACCAAAAATTCCAAAATATGAACTTTATGACGTTTTAGATGCATTCTATTGGACTCCTTTGTCGTCAATCTGTTCACATGTTTGATGTCAGGATTAGACGACACCACTGCAGAAATATGAAAATTCATAAACTTCACAGGCCCGCTTATTTATTTGAAAAACAAAATTTGTATTAAAATGACGTTACAATGCATACAAATTTACATCTATATTAGTGTTAGTTGGCCAAACCTAGATATTGTTAACCACAAACTGCTTTTTAGCTCTACAAAGTGTACATATAGAGTTGTATTTTGTATTGTATTTATTGATTCACGCTCTTTCAGGCATCTGCCCATAGAGCATACATTCTTTACGATTTTACAATGTTGTTATAAAATGGAATTCCGTCAACATTTT